>MCJB01008912.1:0-114821 GCA_002018475.1 Nicotiana obtusifolia
GAGCATTTGGACCCCTGGATCTCTCCCAACTATCATACCAGGAGACTGCTAAATCTCGTAGCCGATAAGAAGCCAACTTTACTGCCTATGTATCACTAGCATGCATAACCCGCAGTGTGCGGTGTATCTGATCAATAAAAGCTTGTAGGTCCTCTTTGGGGTCTGACCCAGTAAACACTGGAGGATCCAGGTTAATAAATACACGAACTCTGGTACTACCCGGTTTATCAGCATCACCGGTATTCTGCCTCTGTGTCTAAGAAGCTACCAAATTAGTCAACAATTGGACCGCAGTTCGCAAGTCCGGGTCTGTAGCATTGGAAGATGGGACTGGGGAAGCTGGGCGGTTTCTGATATTTTCTGGGGGAGGAGGAGTAGATGAAGTCTGGGAAGGCGTTTCACTTTGGCCTTCCATCATACGGGGCAATTGACTGGTCCCCTCTCCGGTATTTATATCAAGCCGTCCACTATTAACTTGCTTTCAGTCGAAGGCATTGTTTTAGGAAAACAAGGCAATCATTAGAGATGAACACTTACGGCTTAGCTCTAAGCACGATCTAGATTCAGAAAGAAGGTAACATTCCTAAATGTCAGGTAGCCTCCTGATTATAAAATGTGGCGCGCAACACACCTATAATCAAGACCCTACTAGAAACGGCTCATAGACAATCCCTAGGACACGACCTTGCTCTGATACCACTTCCTGTCACGCCCCGCCCGGCGGGCCCGTGACACGGGCACCGAACCCTGCTTGCAGAGTACCGGCGAACCCTTTGTCACCGTTAACTTATTTACTTTCTTTTACTTACTATTTCAAACAAAAGATCATTAAACTGAACTGTCACTGGAGACGCACTCCGTGCACATACATATACATATACAAATCCATGGAAGCGTATTAACATACTTTAGACATAAGGTTTACAAATATACATACCCAACAACTGTCCACATAGGACTGACATTTGTCTAATGAGCCTCTATGAGAATAAACACAAACATCCTACGTCGGAACAGGGCCCCGACACGCCCAAAATAGCTACATAAAATGCATACCCAATTATAGCAAGTCCGAAAGATGAATCTTGCTATGCCTGCTGAACTGGTGACCTACTACGGTGGGGGAGCTCCGTTTGCCAGTCTATTAGGACCTGCAGCACGATATGCAGCGTCCACGAAATAAAGGACGTCAGTACGGAAAATGTACTGAGTATGTAAGACGGAAACACAATATAAGAGCAGTAATATGGGCATCAGAATAGAAACAATTAACTCATAACAACGGGATTGCCTCTGGGGGCAGCTAACCACAACATTATCGTTATAACACCCATTTCCATCATTATAGAGATATATTTTCTCCCTTACAAGGCTTGCCAGTTTCATATACATTTGGTGTTACCGGTCACATTACTCAATCGTTACTTTAGACCCAATACCTGCGCCGCTGCGGGCTTGCCATTTTCATATTCATTAATTGTTAACTTAACCGTTTACATAACCGTTACCTCATAAAATCACACACATGCCTCTACGGGGCTCATAAAAATACTCGGCCATTTCTAGGCTCGGTCACAACTACCCGGCCATTATTAGGCTCGGTCATCATAACGTATGCCTCTGTGGGCTCGTACCCGGCCATGCTAGGCTCGGTCATAACTACCCGGCCATTATTAGGCTCGGTCAGACATATCAATCAAGCACACACACACACATGTATTCGTTCACATCATACATTGCAAACTTACTTACCGACTTGTGATCTTGACTTGTTACATTCATTACCCTTCTTGCTCATATAATTAAGAACATCTTTTTATCGACATAATTATAGGACTCAACGACTTCCATCAATGTTATTACTACGAAGAAAGGATAATCTTTTCATGAAGGGGAGAACAACATACGCAATACTAGCTTCTAAGAGTAGAGTGTTCTTTGGGGCACATTTGTGGCATTGTATTTAATAGGAATCGTGCAAAAGAAAGAACGGTATAGTCTTACATACCTGGTGCTTATTGCGTCGGCTCTCGGCTACGCAATTTACCGCAATTCTTTAATCTACATTTAAAGAATAGCTTAACGGTTACTTGCTACGCTTGATAGCTATTATTAACCAAAATTTCATGTAGTGATTCTCTATACTCTTCTTCCCCTAAACTTCGTTAAGGGTATGTACAGCACATGCAACCTATTTATAACCCACAACACTCAAGGCCCATGTGTTTAACTTTACTTACTTGACTCTGCAGCTCCTATTCATACTCTTTTAAGTTCTCACAAGCATGCAACCCATCCATCATGCATGTTTAAGGGAAAACCACATGAAATGGAATAGTAACTTACCTTGCATGTGAATTATTCGACCTTCTTCTTCTATTCCTGATGCAATATAAAAAAAGCGGAAACAAGAAAACAAAAGATAGAAGTAAGACGCTCAATGAACTATCAAGACAACAAGTAGGAACTAGTCTACTTACCTTCTTGACGAAGTCACGGAGTACCTATACTATACGAAAAACCCTCAAGACAACGATGGGCTTGCAAACTGTTCGATCAAACAAAGGAACAAGTTCAATTTTGAATCACACCAAAATTAGACAAGTTAATTTACACGATTTTGGGAGCAATGTGCTGCCGGTTTTTGATTGATAATAATGTCAAAAGGTATCAAAATAATGAAGTGTTTAGGCTTATATAGAATGAGCCTTTACCTAAATCAACTAGGAAAAGAATAACTACTTAACTTAAATCAACTAGGAAACAACTAATTAACAAAAAGGCCATAATTTGGCTAATTTAAAGAATAGTCACGCAGCACCAAACAAATAAGAATTAATGTCTTCAATAACTACACGATAATACAACATAAACACAAATGTACATCTTCAACACAAGATTCGTCCATAGCAAGATTTATGGACGCTTGGATCTTCTCCAAGGCTAACCAACGCCTTTTCTTGTCTTGTTCATAAATGGCATTGATAACACTTGATCAAATTTATTTGCATCACAAGGTTTGGATTTGGTTCATAACAGGTGCACTAGTTCACTTATTTTCCTCAAGTTATAAAGCATCCCTTGGTGCTAAGATAATTAGTTGGGGGCATGTGGGTATCATTCTTGACTCAAACCCTGGGGACGAGAATATTGTTATGAATCAGTTCCATCAACCCAAATTCACACAAGTAGTTATTGGGCTGAGAAGAGCTATTGGGCCGAGAGCAAGCAATTAAGTCAGGTTAATTTGGGATTCGAGTGAAGTGTTGGGCTTAACGGTTATGTCAAAAGGGCATTGGTTTGAGTTTATGGGGATTATGCGTATTGTTGAGAAAAGTCTTTGAATCCTCTAATCCCCAAATTTTAGTCTGAGCTTCTCATCCCCCTTTTTCTCTATCCCTTCTATTTCAGTTTAGTATCTCTAATTTCTTGCAATAGTTTTGAGTTGAATTTTAATTTGCTTTCACTGTTGAAATAATAAAAGTGTTGAAAAACGGTTTGTTACAGTTGTTTATACAACTAGGGTACAATTTTTGTATTATTTAGCTCTCTGGTGCTTTTAATTCCCAAGAAAGCAGAATGAAAAGATTAAAATAGGTCAATGTACTTTTAGAGAGTGGAATAAGTTAATACAGTTACTTGAACCATTTTCTAATGCTTGTGTGTAATGACCCGATGTGTCGTAGAAACACCTATGATACTAATCATTCAGATTTGGCTTGTTTTAAGTGCAAATTCCTCTTTGTAATTATGCAATTTTAATATTTTTGCAGGGTATGAGGAATAAGAATCCAATAATTAAGAAAAGAGTTCAAAAAGGTAAGTAATGCAGGATATGCGGTCGCATTTCAGACATACGGACCGCATATCTTACATGGGCGTCGCATAATTGAACAGATTTCTGGGCAAAGGTTAATGTCAGAAATGCTATATGAAATGCGGACCGCATTTCAGGAATGCGGACCGCAAATCACGCTGCCTGCATCGCAGAGTGGAACAGAGAACTGGGCAGGTTTTGTGTCAAAAATGCAGTGAGAAATGTGGACAGTATTTCTAATATGCGGACCGCAAATCACGCTGCCTGCATCGCAGAGTGGAACAGAGAACTGGGCAGGTTTTGTGTCAAAAATGCAGTGAGAAATGTGGACAGTATTTCTAATATGCGGACCGCAAATCCCACAGTGAGATCGCAGAGTGAGGCAGAGTTTTGGGCCAAATGCCATGCCATAAATGCGGTCCAAATGCGGACCGCATGATGAGTTTGCGACCATAATGCGATCGCATTCTGGACGCCTGAACTTTTATTTTGTTCCGAATTTTGACTCACTATAAATAGGAACTAGGAACCCTAACATGCAAAAAACCCCTTATTTCGTCAATTACCTCAGAAACCTCTCCAAAACACCCCCAAACCCCAACAAATCAACCTCCAAAATCACCTTGAAACAACCCCAAAATCCGTGAAAAACATATCCAAAATATAGTCATCAACCTCCCATTTACCAGCCCAGCTTTCCCCACTTAAACCCACCAAGAACCAGCTGTAACTCACCGAGAATGACCCCAATTTAAGCTGAAAAACAACTGTAGAATCACTCCCTTCAAACCCCAACATCTATTACAAGAAACCCCACTCTCTAACACCAAAGACCCAGCTCAAATTGCTGCAAATTGTTCCAAGAGTTGCAGTTGAGTTAAGGCACCCTACCAAGTTGTAGCTTGTTAGCTCCAATTGAGTTCGCCTAAAGTTCGTGAGCATCCATAAAAGGTTGGGCTCGAAGAATTGTTGGAAGTCTAGGAAGTTATTGCAAAGCAAGGTAAGTGTTTGTTCTAACCTTAGCTTGAGGGATTAGAAATTGTGTCTTGTTTGCTAATTTTCTCTTTGTTGAGAATATCGTATAGGCATGGTGACGAGTATCTATACGTTAGTGTCACGCTTGGCCATGGGTCGTGTATGGATGACCGTTGTGTGACTATTTTTTTTTGAATTGTTGAATACTATCCTTGATTGTTATGATGTGTTGCATGTGGGAGCGGGTGGCACGCCTGCCACAAGATGTTGCGAATTGAGGGCGGGTGGTACGCCTACCACTAGGTTGCTACATTTAAGTTGTTCCTTTGGTCATGGTTCTAGCCTTCTATTTGGCATAAAGTTGATGGTTGACTAGACTAGTTGAGTAAGAATTGTTAGGAGTCAAAGGAGTCCAGTGTCAAATTGTGGGTAGCGTTTTAGGAGTCCGTTAGAAGTTAAGGAGTCCAGTGTCACATTAGCAAAGTCGTGTCTAGAGTTATTAAAATGATAATTGGGTTGGGAGGTTAATTGTAGAACTTCGACTGTAATTGAGTACTAACATTGATTGGGCTAAATAGTCGTCAAGTTTGGTTTGGGTATAACTGAATTCCCCCTGGCCAGGATGATTGTTTGCTGTTATTTGTTCCCTTGCTGAGTAGTTATTATGTTGATTTGTTCCCTTGCCGGGATTTCTTGTGATTGTTGTGATGATGAAAGTGGGAGCGGGTGGCACGCCTGCCACGAGATATTATGAAAGTGGGAGCGGGTGGTACGCCTACCACAGTATATATATTGTAAGTGGGAGCGGGTGGCACGCCTTCCACGAGATATTATGAAAGTGGGAGCGGGTGGTACGCCTACCACAGTATATATTTTAAGTGGGAGCGGGTGGCACGCTTGCCACGGGATGTGATGTATGTGGGAGCGGGTGGCATGCCTGCCACAAGAGGTTATTGTAAGTGGGAACGGGTTGCACGCCTGCAACAAGAGGTTACTGGAGGAAAAAGGGTGGATTGTATTACATTTCATTGTGTTAAAGGCTGAATTGCAGTTTTCTTTCTTATTCATTGATGGTTCGTTTCGTTTTATTTGTCTGCTATTCCGATGTATGTTTTCATTTTCCCCGTTTAAATTGTTTATGTATTTTATCTTCTGGTGTAGATACATATATGCTTAAAATTGCACAGGTTTATCTGGAGTATGGTCCTAGCCTCGTCACTACCTCGCCGGGGTTAGGCCAGGCACTTACTAGCACATGGGGTCAGTTGTGCTGATACTACACTCTGCACTCTTTTATGCAGATCTCAGTGCCGCAGCCTACGAACAGTAGAAAATTTCCATCCTCTGATTTTCAGGCGACCCAAGGTAGTTCTGCAGACGTCCGCAGATCTTGGAGTCCCCTGTCCATTTCTTGTATCTGTTTCTTCTATGTAGTCCAGAAACAACATTTTGTTATATTCTCCAGACCCTGTTTGTAGTACTCTTAAATAGTCTGTGAAGCTGTGACACCAGATCTTGGGTAGACCGTTGTGGATAGTTTATCGGCGATAGTTGTGTAAAGAATTAACTTTGTGTTTATTTCGCTTGTTGAATTACTGCTTTTCAGTTGATGCATTTGTGATGTAATGAATTCGTAAATAGAAACGTGGTAATTAGTCCGATTGACTACTTGCCTAGCTTTCACTAGTAGGCGCCATCACGACGCCCGAGGGTGGGAAATCCGGGTCGTGACAAAAACTCACGTGCTAATAATCGCAATCCGCCCAGCGTGGTCACATGCAAAACATCAAAATCCGTCCGATGTGGTCACAGGCACAACATCACAATCTGCCTGGCATGGTCACAGGCACAATATCACAATCTGCCTGGCGTGGTCACAGGCTACCAGTCCAAACCATATCACAAATAAAGCAAATATGAAAGAATAATCGTATATGATCAAACAACATCAAATTTCATAATTCTGGACTGGTATAAGTGACATGCTAATGTGTATGCATGTGCAAGTATGATATCATAACTCAAAACAGGTGAATACATCACAAAATAGCAACTATCCGGCTAAATCATGAGATTAACCTCTATGCAACCTCAAACATGGCTCAAATAGCTCACAATAGGGGTACAAATAAGAGATACATTGCAGTATAAGGCTTATCAATCAATTCAAGGCATGTCATAGCCTAAGCACTACCCCGAGCATGGATAAATACCCTGGTTCTCGAACATGCTCTCAACCCCCACACATATGCGCACCCATAGCATGTAGCTATCACAAATAACTCAGGAAACTAGTGGCTCAACAAAGTTTAGATAAGATACTTACCTCAAGCAAGCCAAATCAAATGTCGAGAAAGCCAAACAATACTCTAGATTCACCATCCCACGCGATTCAGCCTCCGAACGGCTCGAAACTAGCCAAAAGCAACTCAAAATCATCAAATAATTCAAAAGGAAACCAACCCAAACGATAAAGGTCGAATCTTTAATAAAATGTCCAAAGTCAACAAAAAATTCAACTCGGGCCAGCACCTCGGAACCCAAGAGAACCCATAAATTCCGGTAATCCATTCAATTACAAGTCTAACCATACTAATTTCACTCAAATACAACTCCAAATCGATGTTCAAATCTCAAATACTCAAGGTCCGAAATAGAGTACTTCATATTCACTGCCTAGGTAAACCTTTCGCGATCGGGGTACAAGCTTCGCGATCGCGAAGCACAAACTGCTTAGCCTCGAAGAAACCTTAATCCAACGCAGCCCCAGGCTCGCGATCGCGGTCAACATCTGCATAGACCAACGCAAAAGCGAATGCTACAGCGCGGATGCGAAGAAGAACCCATGAAGACCTACCTAGCCTATCTCCACACTATGCGAACGCATAGTCCAACAGGCGAATGCGAAGAAGACCGGCTCCCAGAATACTATGCGAACGCGGTACCACATTGTTACCTCGATGCCCAAAACTCACAAAGCCACACGATCGCGTCCCATACATCGTGAATGCAAATTAACCAACTACAATATACTCTACGTGATCGCGGTCATTCCTTTACAATCGCAAAGAAGTCTTGAAGCACCAGAACCAAAAGAAAACCTGCAATGTCAAAAAGGTCCAAAACCCGTTTGAAACTAACCCGAGCCCCTTAGGACACTGTTTGAACATGACAACAAGTCCCAAAATATAACACAGACCTACTCGAGGCCTCAAATTACACATAGCAACACCAAAACCACGAATCGTACATCAAATCAAACTTAATGAACTTTTGAACTTTCAACTTTCAAAACTCGTGCCGAACCATATCAAATCAACTCAGAATGACTTAATATTTTGCACACAAGTTCCAAATGACATAACAAAACTATTCTAATTTCCGGATAAAAAATTCAAACTCGATATAATTAAAGTCAACTCTTGGTCAAACTTATGAACATTCCAAACTTTCAAATTGCCAACTTTCGCCAAATAGTACCGAAACCTTCTAGAAACATCCAAATGCAAATACGGACATACGCCCAAGTCCAAAATCACCATCTGGACCTAATAGAACCATCAAAACTCTAGTCCATGATCAAATATACAAAAGTCAAACTTGGTCAATTCTTCCAACTTAAAGCTTCCTAGTTGAAAATCATTCTTCCAAATCAATCCCAAATAAGCCGAAAACTAAAACCGACGATATACAGAATTCATAATACATCATACGAAGCTACTCATGCTCTCGAACCATTAAAAAGAATGCAAATGATCCAAAATACAGGTCGAGTCGTTATATTCAAGACTAATTTGGAAGAATAATTCTCAACTAGGAAGCTTTAAGTTGAAAGAGTTTGAATTTTATGTATTTGTCCCTCGAATCACAGTTTTGATGTTTCCCTTATATCCGGATGGTTATTTTTGACTTGGACGTATGCCCGGTTTTGCATTTGGATATATTCGGCGAAAGTTGGCAATTTGAAGATTTGAAGAGTTCATAGGTTTGAGTGGGAGTTGACTTTGATGTTATCGGATAATTTGGATTGTTATTCTAGGAGTTGGAATAGGTTTGTTATGTCATTTGGAACTTGTGGGCAAAATTTGAGGTAATTCTGAGTTGTTTAGATGTGTTCAGCGTAAGTTTGAACTTTGGCTTCATAAGCTTGAATTGAAGTGCGATTCGTGATTTTGATGTTATTATGTGTGATTTGATTCCTCGATTAGGTCCGCGTTATATTTTGAGACTTGTTGGTATGTTTGAACGGGATTTCGAGGGGCTCTGGTGAGTTTTTGAGTGGTTTCACACCATTTCGTCTCTTGTTGGTATTGCTAGTTTTCTGCTGGTTTTTGAGGCTTCAAGTATTCTTCGTGATCACGAAGGTAAAGCCATAATTACGTAGTGTATGATTGGAGATGGGTGTTTCTCCTCATCACGTTCGTGGCTGGAGGGTCGTGTTCGCGTAGCTTTGTGGGGCATGGGCATCGCATTCGCAAGAGATAATATATGGTCGCGTTTCAATGTGGGGCTTGGTCATCGCATTCGTGTGGGCTGTGTCGTGAACGTGAAGTATATTTGGGAAATTCTATTCTCTTCTAAGCGATCACGAGGGCACGCCACGACTGCGATGCATATAACTAGGCAGTGTTTATAAGTACTCTACTTCAGACTTTGAGATCATTTTATCACATTTTGAGTTTCGAAGCTCGGATTTGGCGATTTTGGAAGGGATTTTCATGATTTGGATTGGGGTAAGTATTTTTTACTCGAATTTGATTATTTTACATGATTCCATCTTTGATATTGGCATTTTGATCATGAATCTAAAAGAGAAATTGAGGGTTTTTGTCTAAACTTTTCTAAAGTGAATAATTGAGTTTTGAACATCGAATCGGAGTTTGAATTGGATGAAATTAGTACGGTTGGACTCATGTTTGAATGGACTATCAGAATTTGTAAGTTTTATCATGTTCCGAGGTGCGGGCCCGGGTTTAATTTTTGGTTGACTGTGAGTATTTGATTAAACATTCGACCTTTATCATTTGGGTTTGATTCATATCGCATTAATTGAAGTTTTTGAGTGGATTTTGCCTAATTTTGAGCTGTTCAGAGGTCGATTCGTGCGGGATGGTGCTTCTAGAGTATTGATTTGGCTGGCTTGAAGTAAGTATCTTACCTAAAAAATTTTGAGGCACTAGTTGTTTGAGTTATTTGTGATAGCCACGTGCTATGGGTGGCACACATCTGTGGGGATTGAGCCCATGTGTGTGTACTGGGGTATTATTCATGCTTGGGTAGTGCTTAGGCCATGATATGCCTTGAGTTGATTGCTAAGCTTCATGCTGTGATTGTTCTTATATTTGTATCCTTGTTGTGAGCTATTTGTGCCATGTTTGAGGTTACATAGAGGGTAATCTCCTTATTGAACCTGATAACTTCTACTTTTGTGGTGTATTTGCCTGATTTGAGCTACGATAGCATACTTTGCACATGCATAGCATGTCACTTATACTAGTCCAGGAGTATGAAATTTGATGTTCTTTGATTATGCACATGTATTCTTGCGTATCTACTTTCTGTGTGATATGGATTTGAGTGGTAGCATGTGACCACGCCAAGCTTATTGTGATATTATGCATGTGACTACACCAGCCGTATTGTGATATTGAGCTAGTAACCACGCCTGGCGGATTGTGATTTTGATCCTATGACCACGTCGGGCAGATCCGTAATATTGAGCCTGTGACTGCCAGGCGGATTATGATATTGAGCATTTGAGCATGCTGGGCAAATTATGATAGCACCTGAGTTGTCCGTGCTACGTGTGGATATGGATCCATACCCCTAGGGTCACTCTCTCTTGTGTCTTCTTGATAGTGTACAGGCGGATTGTGAGAAACCGATGGGTTTTTGGTTGATATGGGCCTTGGGAAGGCTGATTAGTGGTTTGGTTCAGTTATTGAGATTCTGATGTGGGTCTTAGGACCGTATTGTGATTTCTATTTGGATCGAGTTGCGCGCCACTACAGATTGATATTTGGTTATTGCATTTCTTCTTTTCCTGCAATTTTCCTTGGTTGTTTACCTGATTTATTTGCATATCTTCCTTATATGCTGGATTGTTGACTGAGCAGAGTACGTTACGAAAATTATGTGCACTAAGGTGGTCTTATCTGCGATTTCATGATTTGTTCATATTATTGTTCTGTACTTGTTGGAATTTATGAATTGTACAGGTGATTGCCAAGTATCACTTATAATTCTTGGTTCTATTACCACGCCGAGGTTTGTTATGATACTTGTTGAGGATATAGGGTCGGTTTTACTCATACTACACTTCTGCACCTTGCGTGCAGATCTTGGAGCTGAGATGATGTGGATGACGGGAGGTGACACTAATGATGTACCTGCCTTCCAAATATAGCTACCACTTGTTCTTCGTAGTTTTAGATTCGAATTCTATTTATGTACATTCCAAACAGATGAGTATTTATTTCATACCAGCTTTGTAAATATAAGTCTTAGTGGCTCATGCCTTGTCCTACCAATCCTTGTGTTATTATACGAGAATTCAGTTATTTCACTTATTATTTTCTTATTATTTTTATTAAAACTGGTGTTGACTATTATTTGTCTTACCTAGCGGGTTGGGTTAGGTGCCGTCATGACTAGATGGATTTTGGATCGTAACAATACTCCTCATCAGATTCTATCTCTTCATCACCATAAGATTGGGGGATGCGCTTTTTCATGAACTTATCCACTTTAGCAAAGTGAGCTTCGGCTGTTTCACACTGTTTCAATATCAATTCGATCTGCTTTCATGTCGCTTCGGCTCCGACAACAATGGCGATGGACGACACGAGGAAGGTTGTACTCCAAGCCCGTAAACGCTACATTTCGATACACCTCCTACCATATCTGTCCATATTAAATTCATATCATCGGCTGACGGTCGTATTGGGGTACTATCCTCATAAGCAGGTTGTCTCTGACGCCATTCATCCAAGTTTCTATGAAATTCATCTTGAAGTAAAAATACTCCCTCCGTTCCAATATATGTGAACCTATTTCCTTTTTGGTCCGTTCGAAAAAGAATGACCCCTTTCTAAATTTGGAAATAATTTAGCTTAAACTTACAATTCTACCCTTAATGAGAAGCTTTTATAACCACACAAATACTCTGGACCCCAATCTGACTTGTTTAGGGCCATAAATTCCAAAAGTCTTCATTATTTCTTAAACTCCGTGCCCAATCACACAGGTTCACATAAATTGGAATGGAAGGCGTAATAAGGATTATATAAACAAGTTAATATCAAATAAAAGTGGAAATGATCTTACATATCTTTCTTCTGCACGTGGCTCAACCCATCCTTCTCTTGAACCGTCCTTCTTCTTTTTCTTATGTGTTTCCATAAAGACCTCAGCATGAGACACTGCCCCCCTTTAACTTTTCCCGCAAAATTAATAGGATATAGAATTTAGATAAATTTCAATTGTGTTTAAATAAAATCAAAGAAAATAAAAGTGAAAATTACCAATCTCTGTCGTTGCGCAGTTAAACTCATAGACCCGTCAAATATAACAAGCCACCCTTTTGAGAGGCTCAATTGCCTTTGCTCGTTCACTCTTCTTCTTAAATTTGTCACCATCCCTTATTTCTAAAAACGTTATCCACATATGTTTTCTTATCCAATCAAGCTTCGTCTTCTTCTTTTCTCCAGCTTTATACAATGAATTTGAAATCCTTTTTTTTTTGCTTTCTTCTCGAAAACATCTTTTATTTCATTGTCATATATTGCTGCCACACATACTTCCTCTACAAAATAATTAAATAAAGTAGAGTGAAATTGAGTATTTAACAAATATACTAAAAAAGAGTTTATATGTACCCTAAATTGATTCCACATTGAATCTCTAATATGATATTAAAATTCTTTCCATCTACCCCAAGTATCATTGTAAAGTGGCTTAAGAGACTCTGTAATCATATGCACAGCACTATATGGGGGGAAAACCTGCATTAAAGTTAATATATGTAAAATGTATATTAAACAGACTAAAAATAACCATATTTATGTTTTTTGAGCCTCGATCCCCTATTTGATGCTTCCTGTAGGTACTTTTGTTATAATGTGACTTGCGGGGATGGTTGGTTTGGTTTCAGAAAGGTTTTGGATTGAATAGGAATACTTAGTTCCCAATTTGGAAGCTTAAGTTAGAAGTGTTGACCAAGTTTGACTTTTATGTATTTGACCTTAGATCGGAGTTTTGATTGTTTTGTTAGGTCCGAATAGTGATTTTGGACATATGCCTATATCCGGATTTGAATTCGGAGGTTCCTAGGTTAATTTGGCTTGAATTGGCAAAAATTGGCAATTTGAAGGTTTAGAAATTCATAAGTTTGACACATGGCTTACTTTGTCGTTATCGATGTCCATTTGGGATTCCAAGCATTGAGATAGGTTCGTATGGTGATTTTTGACTTTTATTCAAAATTTGAGATCATTCCGAGTTGTTTAGACATGTTCGCCGTAAGTTTTGAATTTTAAAATTTGGATTAGTTCATTAAGTTTGGATTGAGGCGCGATTCATGGTTTTGATATTATTTTGTGTGATTTGAAGCCTCGAGTAGGTTCTTGTTATGTTTTGGGATTAGTTGGTGTGATTGGATTGGGTCCTGGGGCCTCGGGTGGTTTCAGATGAGTTTCTGACCATTTCACCATGTTTTGCAACTGTTGTCTTTTGGTTTTCTATGCTATCGCAGAAGCGATGTCGCGATCATGCAGAATATTTTTGGTGGAAGGAGATTTTTCCCTTCACGTTTGTGATTGGGAGGTAGTGTTCGTGTAGCTTGAGGGGCAATGGCCTTCACGTTCGCTTCCAGAGAAGTTGCGTTCGCGTAGAAAGGAAGACTGGTAGGGTGCGTCAGGCTTTTAGCCTTCGTGATCGTGAGTGGAGGACCGCATTCGCGTAGGGCCAACTATGTTAGGCATCACGTTCGCGACCAGCTCCTCGCATTCACGTGAGGTATTCTGAGGCAACATTTGGTTTCTGCTTCGCGATCGCAAAGTAGGTCCCATGGTTGAGAAATGTATCACTGGGCAGCTACTTAAGAATTTTATTTTGAGGGTTTTGGTTATTTTCGCATATTTTGAGATCTACAGCTCGAATTTGGACGATTTTGGAGAAGATTTTCACGATTTGGAGTAGGGTAAGTATATTTGACTTGGATTTATTTATTATTCATGATTTTAAACTCGATTTTTGTGTTTGATTGGTGCATCTAAATGAAGAGATTGGGGATTTTGGTAAAAACTTATCCAAAGTAAAAATTGATGATTTGAGGGTCCATTTGAGGTCGAATTTGGATAAAACACATATATTTGAACACATATTGTAATAGGTGTTCGGAATTGATGAGTTTTGTCGGGTTCCAAGGTGCAAGCCCGAAGTTGACGTTTTGGTTTGACTTTTTGATTTTTGTTCAAGATCAAAACTTTATCAGCTGGGGTTGTTTCCTATGGCTTTTATCGATGTTATTACGTTACTTTGGCTAGATTCAAGACGTCCGGAGGTTGATACATGCGGGAAGGGATTCTTAGAACAATGATTTTGCTTGTTTGAGGTAAACATCTTGCCTAACCTTGTGCGGGGGAAAACCCCTTAGGATTTAGCCTTAATTATTTATTTATGTGATGTGAAAAGTGACGTGTACATGAGGTGATGAGCGTGTATGCAGGTGCTATGTGTGGTTTTGACCAGATTAAACCGTAGGCTATTAATATGCCTTAATTTAATAATGAACTTTGTATGAAACATATTGAAACTGCTTTGTGACTACTTGATCTTGATCACTACATTGATTTAGCCATAGTCATGCTTTATTTGTTGAACACTAGTCCAATTTTATGATTATTGTTATGTCCTTGTGCACTCTTGCTGAAAGTTGTGAGCTTATATCTTGGTGAAACTTTAGTATTATTGTTTTTGTGATATTGTGGCACTTGGGTATCATTATTTTGTGGTATTTTGGCACTTGTCGACATGTTGAGTGGGGGTGTCAGCATGAGGTCTTTGCCATGCAATTGTGTCTATTGTTGTGTGCGTGGGGCAAAATAAGGGTGGCATTATCTCGGCCTGCCCACATAGCTAAATTAGGATGGCTATATGCGCATGTGGCGAAATATGTGAGGCATTTAATTATTAT
Source organism: Nicotiana obtusifolia (assembly GCA_002018475.1). Classification (NCBI taxonomy): domain Eukaryota; kingdom Viridiplantae; phylum Streptophyta; class Magnoliopsida; order Solanales; family Solanaceae; genus Nicotiana; species Nicotiana obtusifolia. Next base: position 14,988 of record MCJB01008912.1, read on the forward strand.
GTGCACATGCGGCATAATAAGGGTGCATTGTTGACGATGATGTTTGTGATATCTTGGGGTGTCTTTCTTAATGTTGTGATTGTGTTGAGATGGAGTTGATATTTTAATTACATGTTTCTTAAAGTTTCCATCTTGCACTTCTATGAGTTATTGGTTGTATTTGACGTACTATCACATGCCCCACGTCTATTTGATGTTTCCTCAAGAATGAGTTTCACTACATGGAGTTGCTATCACCCGTTCTAACAAGATTGTTGTTACTGATTTCAAATATATTTCTATTGTCAGTTTCTTTGATATATTCATTCCATAGGTTTTTTGTCTAGTGAGTATCATATGAATTGAACCTCGTCACTACTCCACTGAGGTTAGTCTTGATACTTACCGAGTACCGACTATGGTGTACTTATACTACGCTTCTGTAAATTTTTGTGTAGATCCAGGTACTTCTGATCGGACTAATCGTCAGTGAGAAATTCTGCATATTGCAGACTTCAAGCTATCCATGCATGTTCCGATTGCAGACCTTGAAGTCACCCTCTTTGTTTTATTTCTACTATTTATGTATTTCAAACAGTACTGTATTAAGAGATATTCTCGTGTATTCAGTTAGAGCTCATGACTCTATACTACTTAGTTTTGGGGATATGTTTGACTATTGCCGTTTTGGATTGTACCACCTTTATTTATGCATTTATGGTAAACTCTATTTTATTATATCATGTCATATTGATTTTATGTTTCTAAGTAATTGGCTTACCTAGTTTTAGAGACTAGGTGCCATCACGACCTCTATGGTGGGATTTGGGTCGTGACAAGTTGGTATCAGAGCTTTAGGTTCATAAGTTCTGCGAGTCACGGGCAAGATTAGTAGAGTCTTGTGGATCGGTATAGAGACGTCTATACTTATCATCGAGAGGCTACAGAACTATTAGGATGATTCACTTCTTTCCTCCCTTATCGTGCGTATTTATTGATTTTGGAGTTTGAGCCTTTGTCTTTCTATTTTCTCATAGATGGTGAGGACACGCTCTACGATATCGGATGATAAGACACCTGCCCGTTGCTAGAGCTGCAAGAGGCCGGGGCCGAGGTAGAGGCCTAGGAGTGGTACGTGATACAGCTAGAGCACTTGCGAGAGCAGCAACTATCGAGCCTCCAGCAACTCCAGTTGAGGATCAGGATCCTGACCATGTTGAACTGTCACCTCGATAGAGTATTGCTACGCCGTGGCTCCATGAGACCTTATAACACTTCCTGAGTATGTTCGGGACTTTGGCTCAGACAGGGTTGATTCCAGTTGCACGAGCTACTTCATGCTTATCAGACATCGGGTGCAGTGCTGGTACAACCAGTAGCTGCAGTTCAGCCCGAGGTAGGGCCAGCTGTCTCAGCTGAGGGGCAGAGGAGTTTGGAGAGGTTTTGGAAGTTCTATCCTCCCAGTTCAGTGGAGGGGCTTCTGAGGATGCACATGATTTTTTGGATTAGTGTCACAGTATTCTGCATACTATGGGTGGCGGTGGAGCGGAGCAGTGTCAATCTTACCACTTTTCAGCTGATGGGGCTAGCATATAGATGGTGGCAGACTTATGGGGCAAGCAGGCCAGCTAGCGCAACACCACTTACTTGGTCCCAGTTCTCTAACCTTTTCTTGGGAGAGTTTGTTCCACAGACCCGCAGGGATGAGTTGTACACTGATTTCGAGCAGTTGCGCTGGGGGTATGATTGTGTCCGAGTATGCTATGAAGTTTATAGAGTTATCTCATCATGCACCTGCTTTGGTTTACACTGCCAGAGAGAGGGTCCGCAGATTTATTGATGGACTTGCCTACAACCTTAGATTTCGGATGGCACACGAGCTAAAGACTAAGGCTCCATTTTATCAAGTTGTGGAGATTTCTAGGAGGTTGGAGCATATTTGTGGTCAAAAGAGGGAGAATAGGGAGGCTAAGAAGCCTCGTGGTTTTTGAGGATATGGAGGCTCCTACTCTGGGGGCAAGCTCCGTCATGGAAGAGGTCTTATCAACGGACCAGTTCAGTGCACTTCAGGTTACCCTTAGTGCTCCAACTAGGCAAGGACTCCAGGGTACTCATATCGAACAATAATCTTTCAGTGCACCTTATGCACGTGGTTCCTACAGTGTTTATTCAAGTCATCCGATACAGACTCAGTACTAGAAGCCACGCCCGTAGAGGGGTTATTTTTAGTGTGGTGACACTAGGCACATTATGTGAAATTGTCCCAAACTTCGGAGGGGTGGACCTTAGCAGGACACTCAGGCTATGGTTCCTGCTAAAGTTGCTAAGGAGTACAATAATAATACAACATCTATCTGGAATACAAGTTAGACAGGAGAATATAAATAACTCTGATGGAGACTCTGTATGCTGCGGATCGTAACATGGAATGCAACTCACGTTGTCCACACAACAGTCGCGCCTTTACGCCCAAAACACCACCAAACACACACACACACACCTGCACAATAAGTGCAACAAGTGTAGCATGAGTACGTAAATCAAAGCATAAGGGTCGACATAGACACTTCCTAGTGGTCTAATAACTCAAATACAGTGGGAAGTAAACAAATATACGGATAGGTAATAAACAGTATAAACAAATATAGGTACATGGTACAATCCTCCTCTGAACAGTAAATTCAAGCTCTCAATTATCAGTTACCTCCTCAATCGAAGTATATATGAAATGGGCCTCACTAGATAGGTCGTCACCACTCAAATCAGGAAAACACACGGATATGCTGGTTTCTTGTCAAATATTACGTACAACGCTATAGAGGCGAACGACCCTATCCCATAAGAGCATTTTATAGAAATGCCGAGGTGTACGGTCCGATCCCACAATAATGTGGACACCGCTAAGGGTCGAATGACATGAACCATTGATGCATCAATTATACTACCGAGGCGAACGACCCACTCCCATAAGAGTGTAGTACATAATCCTGCCGAGGTGATCGGCTCGATCCCATTAGAGTAAGAAACTTTAACAGATCCTTGACCCCAATCACGAATAAACGTGTGAGTTATGAACTTTAAGGAAAGCTTTGCAATGAAAACACACAACGTGGGAGGAATTTATAAGGGAAGCACAAATTATTCCACGGATTGTCAATTAGCTCATCACATCTCTACAATAGCGAGTCTATCTCTCTATGCAAGTCTAGCTCATATAGTACAATTATAGCATGGCGTGAACCTAAGTCTACCCATACATAAATAGGAATTCTAGCATACACATGGACACTCAGCACCTCATACGTGCGTAGCTCCCACAACATGTAGCACATAAGAATAAAGACCTACAGGGCAAATGCCCCTCATAGGGTTAGACAAGAGACTTACCTCGCTCCGAAGTTCCATAACTGGCTCCAACGCCACTCTAACACCTCAAAACGATGCCCGTCGCACCAAAACTAGTCAAACAATGTGCAAACCAATAAAAATATACTCTAATACTCGTAATAAATAAATTTATAACAATTTCCAACTCGGCTCGAAAAGTCAATAAGTCAATCCAGGCCTACATGCCTGGACCCCAAAAAACTCATAAAATTCGACAACCCATTCAATTACGAGCCAACCATACTAGTTTCAATCAAATCCGACTCCGAATCGACGTTCAAAACTCAAAAATTCGCTCTATGAAACTTTAGACAAAAACCCCAATTTCTCTTTTTAAATCATTAACCAAATGCCAAAAACAAGGACATATTCATGAAATATAATCAAAACCAAGTAGAGAACACCTACCCAATCCATATGGCAAAAATCGCTTCAAAAATAGCTTCAATCTGAGCTCCATAGCTCCAAATGTAACAAAATGGCCGAAACCCCCGAAATATAGCTTCTGCCTAGGTACTTACCCTTCGTGATCGTGGAAAATTCTTCGCTATTGCGAAGCACAACTTTATTCAGCTTAAAATTGCCCTTCGCGATTGCAGAAAACCAATCGCAATAGCGAAGAACAAGCTGCCCAACCCTCCAGATAGCCTCTACTATAATGGTCATAACCTTTTGTACAAAACTCCACATGAAAAATAGTTTGACTTTCTGGAAACTAGACACCAAGGGCTACAACTTTCATTTTTAAATCATCTCCAAATTCCATATAAATTGCAAGATATGAGCTTCCAAAGTCAGCCTTGTGCAGTAGAAATTTCTTCTTCGCGATCGTGAATCTATCTCCGCGAACGCAATTCACAGACCATTTCTCCCATTTTTCTCTTTGCGAACGCGATCCAATGTTTGCGATCGCGATGCACACTGCTGTAGCCAAAAACCAGCAATTAAAAATGGCCTAGAAATGGTCCGAAACCACCTCGAGCCCCTCGGGACCCCGTCCGAACATATCAAATAGTCCTAATGCCTAATACAAATCCAAAGGCTCGAAATGCCACAAATAACATAAAAATAATGAATCGAAGATAAAAATCTTTCTTTCAACTTTCAAACTTTCAAACCCCGATGAACGCGTCTGAATCATATCAAAACATTCTAGAATGACGCCAAACTTTATGCACAAGTCACAAATCATGATGCGAACCTATTCCAAGACTCTGAATCCTAAACGGACATCGATAACACCAAAGTCCACCTCAAACCAAACTTAAAAAATTCTAATACCTTCAAAATGCCAATTCATAATAAATGCCGAAATACTCCCGGGTGACCCGATACTCAACCCGATATACGCCCAAGGCCAAAATTATCATACGAACCTAGTGGAATCTTCAAATCCCGATGATGAGGTCGTTTACTCAATAGTCAAACCTTAGTCAATTCTTCCAACTTAAAGCTTCCGAAATTAAATATTTCCATCCGAATCAACTCTGAACTTTTCGAAATTCTATTACGACTACGTGTAGAAGTCATATAACATGAAATGAATCTACCCAAGGCCTCAAACCGCCGAGTGACGCGCTAGAGCTCAAAATGACCAGTCAGGTCGTTACAGTCTTGTTATGTCCTCCATTGTTAAATTCTCTCTTATATGCCTTATTTGAAGTTGTTCGTACATGTCCTATCTTTCGTTGCCAAATATACTCTTACATACTTTAATTTTAATTATTACCTATTTATTGTTACATGTTATCTCTTCCATAGTTGATTATCCTTAATCGAAGTTATTGTCACATGTTACCTCTTCCATAATTGATCATTTGTATTTGAAGTAGATGTTTCATGTTATCTCTCTTATTGTTGAACTACTCTTACTTGAAGTCATTATTACTTGTATGTCTTTCATCGTTGAGCTTATTCTACCATTTCATTGCCTTGCTTTCATTCTTGTATTGATTTACCTGTTGTACCTCGTGTTATTGTTGTTCTTGTTGTACTCGATGTTGCTGAGCCATGGGCTATATGTGGTTGTGGCATTGGAATTGTTGTTGTAGAAAAATTATGGTGTATGGACACATGTGGTGTGGGTAGTTATGTTATGTTGTTATGTTTTTGGCACATGTGGCATTGTTGAGAGGATTGTCGGGGTGTTCTCACGTGAGTTGTTCATGCTATTGTCATTGTTGATATTTTCACATGCGTAGTGACAAGGTGGGGTGAGACAAGGTGGGAATATTATTATGCGTGTGTGGAAAGACAAGGTGGAAATTTACTTTATTGTTGCACACGTGATGAGACAAGTAGCCTATGTCTTTATGATGAATTATGATGGCCTGGGAGCATTGTTATTGACGATATTTGTGTAGTGGTGTGCCTACCTTGTGTGAGTCATGCATATTATGGTTTTGTTGTGTTGTTTCCTATGTGCCATTCGTTGCCTTTGATCTTGATGTAGACTCGAGGTGTGATAGAACACTTGCACAAGCATACACTGTAACTAGTCACTAATATCAGTCCAAGAAGATGAATCCTGATGTTCATCAATCATTTACATGTACTCTTGTATACCTGCCTTTAGTGCGTGAGTTGCACCGTTAGCACGTGAGTTGTCCGTACGGATATAAGGTATTGTTACTGCTAGCACTTTAGTAGTCCATGCGGATATGAGATATCTTTACTCTCTTAATGATATGAGGCATTAATGGTATTGGCACGTGAGTTGTCCGTCCAATTGTGATTTGTAATGTGGGCACAAGATGCCAAGTGATTAGGGTTCATGATTTGGGACCCGTGATTTGGGATTATGAGGTGTGGTACCTCGAGAAAATTCTTGTATAAACCTTGTGTGGAAGCGGTTGTTCTATTGGGTTGTTACTTGGTTTCACCGGGCTTTAACTGTATTCTGCTTACTTTACGTCATTATTACCTGTTTGCTCCTTATTAATTGTTGTTTCTAGTTCTTATTGAAAGTATTGTAACATTATTTTTATCATGTTTAGCTTTATATTGTTCCATTTTTATTTTATATTCATACTTGCACAGATTATTATGTCTAGTAGGTGTCTTGACTGTTCCTCGTCACTACTCCACCGAGGTTAGTCTTGATACTTACTAGGTACCGTTGTGATGTACTCATGCTTCACTTGCTACATATTTTTGTGCAAATCCAGGTACCTTGGAGCGTGTTGGTTATTAATTAGCTGATTGTGAGTTGTGGCGGAGACTTCAAGGTATACCTACCGTCGCATTCGCAGGCCTTCTGAAGTTTACTTTGTACTATTTATTTCTATCCCGGAATAGTTGTACTTTGGGATTTTCTAATGAAATTAGTAGAGCTTATGACTTGTGCTACTAGTTTTGGGATGTTGTATATCTACTTTGAGTTTTTGGCTTTATATAAAAATTTCTGGTTCATGTTTAACAGTTGATTAGTTAAAATCTATTATTAATTCAGTAAGTGTTAGGCTTACCTAGTCTTAAAGAATAGGTGCCATCACGACGCATAAGGAGGGAATTTGGGTCGTGAGACGTGCCATTTCATATACATTATTATGCACGAAGGATAATGCCGTGCCATTTCATTTACATTATCACGTAAGGACGAGAGTAAAAGTACAAAGGGTGATGCCGTGCCATTGCATTTACAATATTATATGATGACTAGAGTAAAAGCACCAAGGGTGATGTTGTACCAATGTTTTTATATTATCATGTGTTCATGGAACGAAGGCTGTTTCCGTGCAGGAGAGGATAAAAGACATGCATTTCATTGTGATATCCTTTCCTTATGTTTACGTTTATGCCTTTATCTTGAGTTGTTACTATTGCAACTATGCTTTCTATGTGGCTTGTTGTTGTTGTTGTTGTTCCATCTTTGTCCTCTACCTTAATTGTTGTTGTACGATCCATGCCTTCTATCTGTTTAGCTTGTCAAGATCATGCCTTTCTTCTTGTTTGTTATATCCACATCTATGCCTTTTCTCGTTTGTTGTACTTTCATCTAAACCTTCTAATATGTTAGTTAGTGAAATTTATGTACTCCTATCTTAATTGCTATCATTACTTATGTACCATCCACCTAGTTTGTTACCGTTCTTCATATGCTCTGGCTTGTTCGTTATTGCTATCTATCTAGTTTCCACTTTGTTGTTACTGTTATTGGCATTTCTTTTACATGGTTGATACTATTATGCGTATGCTTGGTGAGGAAGATATAAATGCACAAAGAGTGTTGTCGTGCCATCTGATTTGACATACATTCATATATTTTGTAAGGATGAGATAAATGCACGAAGGGTGTTGCCGTGCCATTTGATTTGATATCTTGAGTACATTCCTCACACTATGAAAGTTCGTGGATTTACTATCTTTCGTTGATGGTTATCGTTTAAGAAAGGTTTAGTTGTGATATTGAGAAAATTGATCGCGATTTCTTCTAGTAATCATTTACTGCTTCGCATATTTGTTCTTGTACCCTTCTCTGTTATTTTCTAGTATTGCTTCTATTGCGAATATACTGCACATATTTTATCAATGAGTATCTTTTGATTAAAAGGCCTCGTCACTACTCTACCGAGATTAGTCTTGATACTTACTGGGTACCACTATGGTGTATTCATGCAATGCTTCTGCACATTTTTGTGCAGATCGAGGTACTTTTGATCATGTTAGTTTTCAGAGTTGTGTCTGCACGGCTGGAGACTTCAAGGCATACCTGCTTGACGTTCACAGGCATTAGAGTCACCTTAGAATATTATCTTTACTGTTGTTTATCTTTCAGAACAATATTGTTTTTTGAAATTCTATTGTATGTTATTAGAGCTTATGACTCGGTACTATCGGTTTCGGAGATTGTATAACCTCTATTCAGTTTTGGTTACGGTATTCCATTTATCAATTTAAGTTTTATATAGTTAAATTGGTTATCTCTGTTAAATCTCCTCATGTGTTAGGCTTACCCAGTCTAGAGACTAGGTGCCATCACGATTCCTTGGGTGGAATTTTGGGTCGTGACAAATATATTACTAAATATATTTTTATTAATTATCTCTCTATATAATATTATTTATATTTGAATCATATAATATTTTAATTTGTTTGTATCACTGACTATATCACTACAAGAAAATAGTTTTTTCCGACCGCCAAAATAGTCGGAAAGTAGTCAGAAAAGTATCTATTCCGACTACTTTCCAACTGATTTTAAGTAGTCAGAGAATGGTACGTCGGAAAAATATGTCCGACAACCGTAGCCGAAAATTTATTTTGTCGCAGATCTGAAAAGGTAGGTACTTTCCGACTTAAGTAGTCGAAAAATTATCTAAATAATTGTGTATTCTTAAAACTAATTCCAACTATGGTAGTCGGAAATTTATATAAAAAATAATAATTGTTTATTTAGTATATATACTATATAGTTAAAAAATAGAGGTATAAAAATAATTTTTTATTTATTTTTCAACTACAGTAGTCGGCATTTGCAATTTCCCGACTGCTGTAGTTGGAAAAGTTATTATTTCTAGGTAAAATATGCCATTAATCCGATTACTTTTCAATTACAATAGTTAGAAAACTGGGTATTTTTGGCAGAATTCTGTCCTTTTATTAGCTACACCACCTGTCAAATAACCAAAATACTAAAAAATCTAATAATCTAACCAATCAATTCCAATCAATCAACTCTAACCAATCAAAATGATGAATACTCAAATTACTAAAGCATTCAACAAACAAACATTCAAATCCCGTTAAATAATATCAAACTAAAGTATTTATCAAAGTCTAAATACTCAAAACCATTCAAATTAAGTCTAAGTAGCTAATAGACATCGACACCAAAATAATAAAGTCTAAACATATCACAACGTCCAAACCTGTCATAAAGTCTAAATATAAAGTTTAAACATCTAAGAATAACAAACAACCATGGCATACTACTTGTAACGACCCGACTGGTTGTTTTGAGCATTTATATTCAGTTCGGTGGTTTGCGGTCATGAGTAGTTTTATTTGGTGTATTATGACTTGCATGCATCGTCAGTCTTGATTTTCAAAAAGTTCGATGTCACGAACCGAAATTCAACTAGTCGTGATGGCACCTAACCCAACCCGCTTGCTAAGCCAACTAATAGTCAGCACAATCTAAATGAGATTAATAAGAAATCAATGATGAATTATCTGACTTTTTATACAATAACCCAAGGATTGGTAGTACAAGTCACAAGCCACAAAGACTTAGATTTACGAAGCTAGTATAAAATAATACAACATTTATTTGGAATATATATAAACAGAATTTAAAATCTAAAACTACCAAGGACAAGTGGTAGCTATATCCGAAAGGTAGGTACATTTTCAATACCAGCTCCCGCCATACACAACAATATCGGCTTTAAAATCTGCACGCAAGGTGCAGAAATATAGTATGAGTACAACCGACCCCATGTACTCAATAAGTATTATAACGAACCTCGGCGAGGTAATAGAAGCAAGAATTATAAATGATACTCGCTATCACCTGTACAATTCATAATTCCAAAAAGCATAGAGCATAAATATGATTAAATCATGAAATCACAGATATAACCACCTTGGTGCTCATAGTTTTCTTAATGTATTCTGTTCAGTCAACAATCCAGCATATATGGATGATATGCAAATAAATCAGATAACAACCAAGGGAATTGTAAGTAAAGGTGAAATGTAATAACCAAATATCAATCCGTTGAGGCGGGCAACCCGATCCAAATAGAAATCACATCACGGCTCTCAGACCCATATCAGAATCTCAGTAACCGTACCAAACCAATAACCATCTCTCCCAGAGCTCACATCAACTATAAACCCATTGCTTTCTCATAATCCATGTGTAGACCATCAAGAGAGAAACATGAGAGGATGACGCTAGGGTGATGGATCCGTATCCACACGCTGCACGGATAACTTACGTGCTAATAATATCAACCACACGGACAACTCACGTGCTGTACGGACAACTCACGTGCTAATAATCACAATCCACCCAGCGTGGTCACATGCACAATATCACAATCCGTCCGGCGTGGTCACAAGCACAACATCACAATCCGCCCCGCATGGCCACAAGCACAGTATCACAATCTGCCCGGCGTGGGCACATACTACCAGTCCAAACCATATCACAAATAAATATGAAAGAATACTTGTACATGATCAAAGAACATCAAGTTTTATAATTATGGACCGGTATAAGTGACATGCTAAGGTGTATGCATGTGCAATTGTGATATCATAGCTCAAAACAGGTGAATACATCGCAAAATAGCAACTATCAAGCTAAATCCGGGGATTAACTTCTATGCAACCTCAAACATTGATCAAATAGTTCATAATAGGGGTACGAATAAGAGATACATCACAGTATAATGCTTATCAATCAATTCAAGGCATGTCATAGACTAAGCACTACCCCGAGCATGGATAAATATCCCTGTTCTCGAACATGCTCTCTACCCCTACAGATATGCACGCCTATAGCATGTAGCTATCATAAATAAGTTAGCAAACTAGTGGCTCAACCAAGTTTAGATAAGATACTTACCTCAAGCAAGCCAAATCAAATGTCGAGCAAGCCAAATAATACTTTAGAAATGCCATCCACGCCAATCAGCTGTCGAACAGCTCGAAACTAGCCAAAAACAACTCAAAATCATCAAATACTTCCAAAGGAAACCAACCCAAACGATAAAGGTTGAATCTTTAATCAAATACCCAAACTCAACCTGGAAAGGCACCTCAGAACCCGAAAGAACCCATAAATTCCGATAACCTATTCAATTATGAGTCTAACCATACTAATTTCACTCAAGTCCAATTCCGAATCGACGTTTAAATCTCAAATACTCACTTTTGAAAAATTTAGACAAAAACCCTCAGTTTCTCTTTTAAATTCATCAATCAAATGCCAAAATGAAAGATGGAATCATGTAATATAATCAAATCCGAGTAAAAAATATTTATCCCAATCCATGTGGTTAAAAATTCTCACCAAAATCGCCCAAATCTGAGCAGCCCAACTCAAAATATGATAAAATGTGTTCAAGGTCCGAAATAGAGTATTTTATATTCACTGCCCAGGTAAACCCTTCACGATCGGGGGACAACCTTAGCGACCGCGAACACAAAACTGCTTAGCCCAGAAGAAACCTTAAGCGAACAAGTCCCAAAATATAACATGGACCTACTCGATGCCTTAAATCACACATAGCAACATCAAAACCATGAATCACACATCAAATCAAACTTAATGAACTTTTGAACTTTTAACTTCCAAAACTCGTGCCGAACCATATCAAATCAACTCTAAATGACTTAAAATTTTGCACACAAGTTCCAAATGACATAACAAACCTATTCTAATTCTCGGATAAACAATTTGAATCCGATATCATCAAAGTCAACTCTTGGTCAAACTTATGAACACTCCAAACCTTCAAATTGCCAACTTTCGCCAAATAGTGTCGAAACCTTCTAGAAACATCCTAATGCAAATACGGCCTTATGACCAAGTCCAAAATCATCATCTGGGCCTAATAGAAAAGTCAAAACTCTATTCTCTGGTCAAATACAAAAAAGTCAACTTGGTTAATTCTTCCAACTTAAAGCTTCCTAGTTGAGAATCATTCTTTCAAATCAATCGCGAATCATCTGAAAACCAAAACTGATGATATACATAAATCATAATAAATAATATAAAGCTACTCAAGCTCTCAAACCATCAATCAGAATGCAAATGCTCCAAAATACTAGTCGGATTGTTATATTCGGGATTAATTTGGAAGAATGACTCTCAATTAGGAAGTTTTAAGTTGAAATAGTTTGAATTTTATATATTTGACCTCGGATCAGAGTTTTGATATTTTTTTTAGGTCCATATGGTTATTATGGACTTGGGCGTATGCCCGGACTTGCATTTTGATATTTTTAGAAGGTTTTGACACTATTCGGCGAAAGTTGGCAATTTGAATGTTTGAAGAATTCATAGGTTTGAGTGGGTGTTGACTTTGATGTTATCTAACTTGGATTGTTATTCTAGGATTTGGAATAGGTTTTTTATATCAATTAGAACTTATGTGCAAAATTTGAGGTGATTTCGAGTTGTTTGACGTGTTCAGCATAAGTTGGAAATTTGGAAATTTGAAATAGTTCATTAAGCTTGAATTGAGGTGCGATCCGTGATTTTGATGTTATTATGTGTGATTTGGGTCCTCGAGTAGGTCTGCATTATACTTTGAGACTTGTTGGTATGTTTGAACGGGGTTCTGAAGGGCTCGGGTGAGTTTCAGAGTGGTTTCAGACCATTTCGTTTCTTTTGTTAGTTTTCTGCTGGTTTCTGAGGCTTCGAGTATTCTTCGTGATCGCGAAGGTAAAGCCGCGATTGCATAGTGTATGATTGGAGATGGGTGTTTCTCCTCATCGCGTTCGTGGCTGCCCCATAGACCCAATGATAACATAGAAAATTCCCCAAGTATTCTTCCTACTCTGCTGCAAAATCCCAGTCTTCAGCCATATAAAAAACTCACTAGAACCACTGTTCAGAGTCACCCACTCTGACTTGGTCTCGAATATATGCCAAACTCTAGTGCGCTGTCAGCACATGAAAACTCCTAAAGAAGTAACCGGATAAATTATTTCCCTATACATCACATCCACAAGAAGCATAAACTCTGGGTCTTCCCAAAACCTGCGCATGAATCGATAAGGCGAAATATAGCACAAATTCATCTAGTCCTTTGCTCGAATTACCCCTAATTGTTTTCTTTTCTTAGTCATAAATAATCCACTAATGCACTGATAACTAGCAATCTCACAAACAGAAAACCACACGATCTAATCGTAGACGGTGGGCTCCCCCACTTATCTTTAAGCTACCATCACATAATGTAGAATCCACAAAGATTTCTCCTTCTCAATTACCATGATCTCGCACCGTCAACTCGCCAAATTTCTCGTAGTCCCTTGTTAAAATTTTCATAAACATTCCAAATTATCAGCCACAATCGTATGTTCGACCCTCTGCCAGGTAGTAGGTAGAACTCTTCGTAGAAACTTCATCAAAATCACGCAACCGCTAACCTGCTCATAGGAGATAACCCACCTGTGGAATTCCATAGCGACATCTTCCAACGACCTTGCACTGGGTACAACTACTACAAAATCAGTAAACCCTCCTGAACCCATGCTCGTCCACCAGCTGTACAAGTCTGTCCATTGACATCAACAGAAAGTCCAACAATATATTCCAAACTCAAAGTCATATTGCATCCAAAACCATAATCAAGTTTTCACACCCCTCTTAATTTTAAGCAAACTCCTTTATGCCATATTCAATCTTCCTCAGTACATTAGCCTCCATCCTACATAAAATCCGTAGACCTAGTAACTTTCCACCATGACTCCCAAATCGCTCAAAACTTTTTCAAGTCACGTGGCTATCCTACTAGAGAATCCATACACAACTCTGCCACTCCCACTTCAGTTAAACCATCTCCTTAAGCAACTTGTCGACCTTTGCTGTTCACACTTAAACTTCTAGCAATTCAACAACCGTGGGAAACCTTCCCCATGTCCTTCCTCCTCCTTTACTGCCAAAATACTACCTCAAATTATAATCGATCTTTGTAGCACCCCCAACGGGTAAATTGCCACCAACTCTGAGCCTCTTTAAGATCGTTTTTCCCGAGCCATTCACAGTCACGATCAATAAATAAGCAACCTACCCTTCACAACAACACGGCACGGTAACAACCCACGAACATCATAACAATCTGTGCATCGCCTCAAAAGCATACGCAATACTGATACAGGGCTGAGATGACAAAACACCTTTTCACAAGAAGATGATAATAACTCACTCGAATACGAAGGGAGAAACATCCTGCTCCATGTCTGTAGTACCACTACAACTCCTCGATGCCCAATTGACACAAGCGCTCAACATCGTATAAGAATGAGTAGGAAGGGAATGAAGGCATAAGCTTCAATGGAAATCAAATCGCACAACGAGGAATCAAGAAGTGAAGTGCTCCTAACAACCCTGTAACCTCTCGAAGATAAGTACAGACGTCTCCGTACCGCTCCGCAAGACTCTACTAGACTTGCTCATGACTCGTGAGACCCAAGTGAACATAGAGCTCTGGTACCAAGCTGTCATGACCCAAAATCCACTGTAGGTCGTGTTGGCGCCTAACTCTGCCGCCAGGCAAGCCAACGGTGATTAATCAACTTCGTTACTCATTTTATTATTTTCAAAATCATGAATCCTAGTAAATAAGTGGAGTAAAATCGGGTACTCATAGAAAACCCATGATTTTACTGTCAAGTTTCAATATAAAGTATAAATTGCAAGGTGAAATGATAATAATTACGTGAACTACAATAATGAACATCCAGTAGGAATACCCAAAACTCGATGTCACAAGTGCATGAGCACCTACTAAAGAGTACAATAATAATACAACATCTGTCTGGAATACAAGTTAGACAGAAGAATATAAATAACTCTAATGGAGACTCTATATGTTGTGGATTGTAACATGGAATGCAACTCACCGTAAAATCCTCGCAACATCCGCGTCTTTGCAAAAGACCACCAAACATTATATACATATATATATATATATGTATACACACACATATACACACACACACACCTGCACAATAAGTGCAGCAAGTGTAGAATGAGTACGTAAATAAATGCGTGCCTAGTACGTATCTAGCCTAACCCCGGAGAAGTAATGACGAGGGGTCGGTATCGACACTTACTAGTGGTCTAATAACTCAAATACAGTGGGAAGTAAACAAATATACGGCAAGGTAATAAATAGTATAAACAAATATAGGTTCGTGGTATAATCCTCCTCTGAACAGCAAATTCAAGCTCTCAATTATCAGTTACCTCCTAAACCGGAGTATATATGAAATGGGCCTCACCAGATAGGTCGTCACAACTCAAATCAGGAAAACACATGGATATGCTGGTTTCTTGTCAAATATTACGCACGACGCTACCGAGGCGAACGGCCCGATCCCATAAGAGTATTTTGTAGAAATGCCAAGGCATACGTCCCAATCCCATAATAATGTGTACACCGTTGAGGATCGAATGACACGAACCATAGATGCATCGATTATACTGCCGACGCGCACGTACATAAATCTACCGTGGTGATCGGCCTGATCCCATTGGAGTAAGAATCTGTAATAGGTCCTTGACCCCACTCACGAATAAACGAGTAAGTTATGAACTTTAAGGAAAGCTTTGCGATGAAAACGCACAACATGGGAGGAATTCATAAGGGAAGCACAAATTATTTCGTGGATTATCAAGTAGCTCATCACATCTCTACAACAATGAGTCTATCACCCTATGCAAGTCTAGTCTCAAGTTGTAATACGAAATTAAGGAGTTAAACGAGCAAAGATGATCCAAATAGTACAATTATAGCATGCCGTGAACCTAAGTCTACCCGGACATAATCAGGAATTCTAGAATAGGCATGGACACTTGTAACCTCATACGTGTGTAGCTCCCACAACATGTAGCACATAAGCATATAACACCTACGGGGTAAATTCCCCCTCACAGGGTTAGACAGGAGACTTACCTCGCTCCAAAGTTCCATAACCTGCTCCAACCGCACTCTAACACCTCAAATCGATGCTCGTCGCTCTAAAACTAGTCAAAAAATGTGCAAACCAATAAAAATATACTCTAATGCTCGTAATAAATCAATTTATAACAATTCCCAACTCCGCTCCAAAAGTCGATAAAGTCAACCCTCGAGCCCACATGCTCGGAACCAGACAAAACTCACAAAATCCGACAAGCCATTTAATTACAAGTCCAACCATACTAGTTTCACTCAAATCTGACTCTGAATCGACGTTCATAAAATATAATCATAACCGAGTAGAGAACACTTACCCCAATCCATATGGTGAAAATCGCTTCAATCCGAGCTCCATAGGTCCAAATATAACAAAATCGCTGAAACCCCCGAAATATAGATTCTGCCAAGGTATTTACCCTTCACGATCGCGGAAAATGCTTTGCGATCACGAGCACAACTTTTATCAGCTCAAAATTGCCCTTCGCGATCGCGGAAAACCAATCGCGATCACGAAGAACAAGCTGCCCAACTCTTCCAGACAGCCTCTAGTATAATGGTCATAAACTTTTGTACAAAACTTCACATGACAAATAGTTTGTCTTTCTGAAAACTAGACACCAAGGGCTACTACTTTCATTTATAGATCATCTCCAAATTCCTTATAGATTGCAAGATATGAGCTTCCAAAGTCAGACATGTGCAGCAGAAATTTCTTTTTAGCGAACGATAATCTATCTCCGTGAACCCGATTCACAGACCCCTTTCTCCCACTTTGCTCTTCGCGAATGTGATCCAGTGTCCGCGGTCACGATGCACACTACTGTAGCCAAAAACCAGCAATTAAAAATGGCCTAGAAATGATCCAAAACTACCCCGAAACTCACCCGAGCCCCTTGAGACCCCGTCCGAACATACCAACAAGTCCCAATACCTTATACAAACTTATCCAAAGTCTCAAAATGCCAAAAATAACATAAAAATCACGAATCGACGATACAAATCTTTCTTTCAACTTTCAAACTTCCAGACTTTGACAGATGTGTCTGAATCATATTAAAACATTCCGGAATGATGCCAAATATTACACACAATTCACAAATCACGACGCGAACCTTTTCCAAGGCTCGGGACCCCAAACGGACATAGATATCACCAAAGTCCACCTCAAGCCAAACTTAGGAAATTCAAACCTTCAAAATGCCAACTTTGTACAATAAGCGCCAAAATGCTCCCGGGTGAGCCGATACTCAACCCGAACATACGTCCAAGTCAAATTCATAATTCAAACCTATTGGAACCTTCAAATCCCGATTCTGAGGTCGTTTACTCAAATGTCAAACCTTTGTCAATTCTTCCAACTTAAAGCTTCTGAAATTAGAATTTTCCATCAGAATCAACTTTGAACTTCCCGAAATTTGATTCCTACTACGTACAAGTCATAAAACATGAAGTGAAGCTACCCAAGGCCTCAAACCGCCGAACGACACGCTAGAGCTCAAAACGACTGGACAGGTCGTTACAATCATGTTATGTCCTCCGTTGTTAAATTAACTCTTATATGCCTTATTTGAAGTTGTTGGTAGATGTCCTATCCTTTGTTTCCAAATATACTCTTACATAAATTAATTTTAATTGTTTCATCTTTATTGTTACATGTTATCTCTTCCATAGTTGATTATCCTTAATTGAAGTTATTATCACATGTTACCTCTTCAGTAATTGATTATCCTTATTTAAAGTCGATATTTCATGTTATCTCTCTTATTATTGAGCTACTCTTACTTGAAGTCATTATTACTTCTATGTCTTTGATCATTGAGCTTATTCTTCCGTTTTATTGCATTGTTTTCATTTGTATTGATTTACCTGTTGTATCTTGTGTTATTGTTGTTCTTGTTGTACTCGGTATTGTGGAGCCGTGGGCTATACGTGGTTGTGGAATTGGAATTGTTGTTGTGGAAAAATTATGGTGTATGGGCATATGTGGTGCGGGTTGTTACGCTATGATGTTATGTTTTTGGCACATGTGGCATTGTTGAGAGGATTATCGGGGTGTTCGCACGTGAGTTGTTCGTGCTATTGTTATTGTTGATATTTTCACATGCGTAGTGAAAAGGCGGGGTGAGACAAGGTGGGAATATTATTATGCGCATGTGGCAAGACAAGGTAGACATTTACTTTATTGTTGCACACGCGATGAGACATGTAGGCTATGTCGGGGATGATTTGTGATGAATTATGATGGCCTGGGAGCATTGTTATTGACGATATTTGTGTAGTGGTGTGCCTATCTTGTGCCAGTCATGCATATTATGGTTTTGTTGTGTTGTTTCCTATGTGCCATTCGTTGCCTTTGATTTTGTTGTTGACTCGAGGTGTGATAGAGCACTTGCACAAGCATACACTTTAATTAGTCACTAATATCAGTCCAAGAAGATGAATCTTGATGTTTATTAATCATTTACATGTACTCTTGTATACCTGCCTTCAGTGCGTGAGTTGCACCGTTAGCACGTGAGTTGTCCATACGGATATGAGGTATTGTTAATGCTAGCACTTGAGTAGTCCCTGCGGATATGAGATATCGTTACTCTCTTAATGATATGAGGCATTAATGGTATTGGCACGTGAGTTGTCCGTCCAATTGTGATTTGTAATGTGGGCACAAGATGCCAAGTGATTAGGGTTCATGATTTGGGACCCGTGATTTGGGATTATGAGGTGTGTTACCTCGAGAAAATTCTTGTATAAACCTTGTGTGGAAGCGGTTGTTCTATTGGGTTGTTACTTGGTTTCATCGGGCTTTAACTGTATTCTGCTTACTTTACGTCATTATTACCTGTTTGCTCCTTATTAATTGTTGTTTCTAGTTCTTATTGAAAGTATTGTAACATTATTTTTATCATGTTTAGCTTTTATTGTTCTGAGTTAGTTTTATATTCACACTTGTACAGGTTATTATGTCTAGTAGGTGTCTTGATTGTTCCTCGTCACTACTCCACTGAGGTTAGTCTTGATAGTTACTAGGTACCATCGTGGTGTGCTCATGCTACGCTTACTGCACATTTTTTTACAGATCCAGGTACGTCGGAGCGTGTTGGTCATTTACTAGCTGATTCTGAGTTGCGGCGGAGACTTCAAGGTATACCTGTCGTCGCGTTC
This sequence comes from Nicotiana obtusifolia, assembly GCA_002018475.1. NCBI lineage: Eukaryota > Viridiplantae > Streptophyta > Magnoliopsida > Solanales > Solanaceae > Nicotiana > Nicotiana obtusifolia. Next base: position 34,163 of record MCJB01008912.1, read on the forward strand.
ACAGGCTTTCTGAAGTTTACTTTGTACTATTTTTTTCTATTCCGGAACAGTTGTACTTAGGGATTTTCTAGTGAACTCAGTAGAGCTTATGACCTGTACTATTGGTTTTGGGATGTTGTATATCTACTTTGGGTTGTCGGCTTCCTATAAAAATTTCTAGTTCATGTTTAATAGTTGATTGGTTAAAATCCATTATTAATTCAGTAAGTGTTAGGCTTACCTAGTCTTAAAGAATAGGTGCCATTACAACACCTAAGGAGGGAATTTGGGTCGTCACACGTGCCATTTCATGTACATTATTATGCACGAAGGATAATGCCGTGCCTTTTCATTTGCATTATCACGTAAGGACGAGAGTAAAAGTATGAAGGGTGATGACATGCCATTGCATTTACATTATTATATGACAATGAGAGTAAAAGCACGAAGGGTGATGTCGTGCCATTGTTTTCATATTATCATGTGTTCATGGAACGAAGGGTGCTTCCATGCAGGCGAGGACAAGAGACATGCATTTCATTATGATATCCTTTCCTTATTTCTACGTTTATGCCTTTATCTTGAGTTGTTACTGTTGCAACATTGTGATATCCTTTCCTTATGTCTACGTTTATGCCTTTATCTTGAGTTGTTACTGTTGCAACTATGCTTTTTATGTGGCTTGTTGTCGTTGTTCCATCTTTGTCCTCTACCTTAATTGTTGTTGTACTATCCATGCCTTCTATCTGTTTAGCTTGTCAAGATCACGCCTTTCTTCTTGTTTGTTATATCCACATCTATGCCTTTTCTCGTTTGATGTACTTTTGTCTAAAGCTTCAACCATGTTAGTTAGTGAAATTTACGTTCTCTTATCTTAATTGCTATCATTACTTCTGCGCCATCCACCTAATTTGTTATCGTTGTCCATGTGCTCTGCCTTGTTCGTTATTGCTATCTATGTAGTTTCCACTTTGTTGTTACTATTATTGGCATTTGTTTACATGGTTGGTACTGTTATGCGTATGCTTGGTGAGGAAGATGTAAATGCACGAAGGGTGTTGTCGTGCCATCTGCTTTGACATATATTCATACATTTTGTAAGGATGAGATAAATGCACGAAAGGTGTTTCCATGCTATTTGATTTGATAGCTTGAGTACATTCTTCACACTATCAAAATTCGTGGATTTACTATCTTTGTTTGATGGTTATCGTTTTAAGAAAAGGGTTAGTTGTGATATAAAGAAAACTGACCGCAATTTCTTCTTGTAATAATTTACTGCTTCGCATATTTGTTCTTGTACCCTTCTACGTTATTTTCTAGTATTACTTCTATTGCAAATATACTGCACATATTATATCAATGAGTATCTTCTAATTAAAAGGCCTCGTCACTACTGTACCGAGGTTAGTCTTGTTACTTACTAGGTACCGCTGTGGTGTACTCATGCTATGCTTCTGACATTTTTGTGCAGATCGAGGTACTTTTGATCGTGTTGGTTTTGAGAGTTGTGTCTGCGCGGCTAGAGGCTTCAAGGTATACCTGCTTGATGTTCACATGCCTCGGAGTCACCTTCGAATATTATCTTTACTGTTGTTTATCTTCATTTCAGAACAATGTTGTTTTAGAAATTCTATTATATGTTAGTAGAGCTTATGACTTGGTACTATGGGTTCTGGAGATGGTATAACCTCTATTCAGTTTTAGTTTCGGTATTTCATTTATCAGTTTATGTTTTATATAGTTAAATTGGTTATCTCTGTTAGATCTCCTCATGTGTTAGGCTTACCTAGTTTAGAGACTTGGTGCCATCACAATTCCTAAGGTGAGATTTTGGGTCGTGACAAATATATTACTAAATATATTTTTATTAATTATCACTCTATATAATATTATTTATTTTTGAATCATATTGTATTTTAATTTGTTTGTATCACTGACTATATCACTACAAGAAAATAGTTTTTTCCCGACCACCGAAATAGACGGAAAGTAGTCAGAAAAGTATCTATTCCGACTACTTTCCTACCGATTTTAAGTAGTCGGAGAATGGTACGTCGGAAAAACATGTCCGACAACCGTAATCGAAAAATTTATTTTGTCAAAGATCTGAAAAGGTAGGTACTTTCCCACTTAAGAAATCAAAAAATTATTTAAATAATTATTTTTTTTTTATAACTAATTCTGACTACGGTAGTCGGAATGTTATATAAAAATAATTATTATTTATTAAATATTTTGACTGTTATAGTTGAAAAATAGATGTGTGAAAATAATTTTTTATTTATTTTTCGACTACGGTAGTCGGCATTTGCAATTTCCCAAAAAATCTTCAATAAACATTCCGACTACCGTTGTTGGAAAAGTCATTATTTCTAGGTACAATGTGCCATTATTCTGATTACTTTTCAGTTACATTAGTCGGAAAACTGGGTATTTTTGGAAGAATTCTGTCATTTAATAGCTACACCACCTGTCAAATAACCAAAATTATAAAAAATCTAAAAATCCAAACAATTCCATCCAATGAATTCCAATCAATCAACTCTAACCAATCAAATTGAAGAATATTCAAATTACTAAAGCATTCAACAAACAAACATTCAAATCCCATTAAATAATATCAAACTAAAGTATTTATCTAAGTCTAAATACTCAAAACCATTCAAATTAAGTCTAAGTAGCTAATAGACATCGACACCAATATAATAAAGTCTAAACATATCACAACGTCCAAACCTACCATAAAGTCTAAATATAAAGTCTAAACATCAAATAAAAATTTAACAAACAACCATGACATACTACTTGTAACAACCCGACCAGTTGTTTTGAGCATTTGCATTCAGTTCGGTGGTTTGAGGTCATGAGTAGCTTCATATGGTGTATTATGACTTGCATGCATCGTCGGTCTTGATTTTCAAGTAGTTCGGTGTCACGACCCGAAATTCAACTAGCCGTGATGGCACCTAGCCCAACCCGCTAGGTAAGCCAACTAACAGTCAACACAATCAAAATTAGATTAATAAGAAATCAATGATGAATTATCTGAATTTTTATACAATAACCCAAGGATTGGTAGTATAAGTCACGAGCCAGTAAGACTTATATTTATAAAGCTAGTCTAAAATAATACAACATTTGTTTGGAATATACATAAACAGAATTTAAAAACTAAAACTACCAGGGACAAGTGTTAGCTATATCCGGAAGGCAGGTACATCTTCAGTGCCAGCTCCCGCCATACACAACAACATCAGCTTAAAATCTGCAAGCAAGGTGCATAAGTATAGTATGAGTACAACTGACCTCATGTACTCAATAAGTATTATAACGAACCTCGGCGAGGTAATAGAAGCAAGAATTATAAAAGATACTCGCTATTACCTTATAGTTCATAATTCCAAAATTATAGAACAAAAATCTGATTAAATCATGAAATCACAGATATAACCACCTTGGTGCTCACAGTTTTCTTAACTTATTTTGTTCAGTCAACAATCCAGCATATAAGGAAGATATGCAAATAAATCAGACAACAACTAGGGAAATGCAAGTAAAGGTGAAATGTAATAACCAAATATCAATCCGTTGAGGCGCGCAACACGATCCAAATAGAAATCACATCACGGCTCTCAGACCCAATATCAGAATCTCAATAACCAAACCAAACCAATAACCAGCTCTCCCAGAACTCACATCAACATGCTACATGGACAACTCATGTGCTAATAATATCAACCGCAGGGGCAACTCACGTGCTGCACGGACAAATCACGTGCCAATAATATCAATATCTGGATCTGCACGGATAACTTACGTGCTGCACGGACAACTCACGTGCTAATGATAGAATAATCGCATGGACAACTCACGTGCTAATAATCACAATCCGCCCAGGTGGTCACATGCACAATATCACAATCTGTCCGGCATGATCACAGGCACAACATCACAATCTGCCCGGCGTGGTCACGGGCACAATATCACATTATGCCCGGCGTGGTCACAGGCTACCAGTCCAAACCATATCACAAATAAAGAAAATATGAAAGAATACTTGTACATGATCAAAGAACATCAAATTTCATAATTCTGGATTGATATAAGTGACATGCTAATGTGTATGCATGTGCAAGTATGATATCATAGCTCAAAACAGGTGAATACATCATAAAATAGCATCTATCAGCCTATATCAGGAGATTAACCTCTATGCAACCTCAAGCATGGCTCAAATAGCTCGCAATAGGGGTACAAATAAGAGATACATTGTAGTATAAGGCTTATCAATCAATTCAAGGCATGTCATAGCCTAAGCACTACCCCGAGCATGGATAAATACCCCGGTTCTCGAACATGCTCTCAACCCCTATACATATGCGCACCCACAACATGCAGCTATCATAAATAACTCAGGAAACTAGTGGCTCAACCAAGTTTAGATAAGATACATATCTCAATCAAGCCAAATCAAATACCGAGCAAGCCAAACAATACTCTAGAAATGTCATCCCACGCGAGTCGGGCTGTAAACGGCTCGAAACTAGCCAAAAGCAATTCAAAATCATCAAATAATTCAAAAGGAAACCAACCCAAATGATATAGGTCGAATCTTTAATCTAATACGCAAAGTCAACCAAAATGTCAACCCGGGCCGGCACCTCGAAACCATATAGAACCCATAAATTGTGGTAACTCATTCAATTACGAGTCTAGCCATACTAATTTCACTAAAATCCAACTGCAAATCGATGTTAAAATCTCAAATACTTAGTTTAGAAAAATTTAAAAATCTTCAATTTCTTTTTTAAATTCATCAATCAAATGCGAAAATCAAAGATGGAATCATGTAATATAATCAAATCCAAGTAGAAAATACTTACCCCAATACATGTGGTTAAAATCCTCGCCAAAATCGCCAAATCTGACCACCCCAACTCAAAATAAGATAAAATTTGTTCAAGGTACGAAATAGAGTACTTTATATTCACTGCCCAGGTAAACCCTTCGGGATCGGGGTACAACCTTTGCGATCACGAAGCACAAAACTGCTTAGCCTCGAAGAAACCTTAAGCGAATGCAAACCCAGGCTCGCGATCACGGTCAACATCTGCACATACCAACGCAAAAGCGGACGCTACAGCACGGATGCAAAGAAGAACCATGAAGACCTACCAAGCCGATCTCCACACTACGTTAACGCATAGTCCAACAGGCGAATGTGAAGAAGACCGGCTCCCAGAACAACATGCGAACACAGTACCACATTGTGACCTCGATGCCCAAACTCACAAAGCTACATGATTGCATCCCACACATCGCGAATGCAAAGTACCCAACTTCAATATACTCCACGTGATCACGGTCATTCCTTCACGATCACGAAGAAGACCTGAAGCACCAGAACCAAAAGACAACCACCAATGCCAAAAAGGTCTAAAACCCGTCTGAAACTCACCCGAGCCCCTCAGGACCCCATCCGAACACGCCAAAGAATCCCAAGATATAACACGGACATACTCGAGGCCTCAAATCACACATAGAAACACCAAAACCACGAATCGCACATCAAATCAAACTTAATGAACTTTTGAACTTTTAACTTCCAAAACTCGTGCCGAACCATATCAAATCAACTCTGAATGACGTAAAATTTTGCACACAAGTTCCCAAATGACATAAAAAACCTATTCCAATTCCCGGATAAAAAATTCGAATCTGATATCATCAGAGTCAACTCTTGGTCAAACTTATGAACATTTCAAACCTTCAAATTACCAACTATCGTCAAATAGTGTCGAAACCTTCTAGAAACATCCAAATATAAATACGGGCATACGCCCAAGTCCAAAATCACCATCTAGACCTAACAGAACCATCAAAACTCTTTTTCGTGGTCAAACACACAAAAGCCAGACTTGGCCAATTCTTCCAACTTAAAGCGTCCTAGTTGAGAATCATTCTTCCAAATCAATCCCAAATCATCCGAAAACCAAACCCGACGATATACATAAGTCATACACATCATAAAAAGCTACTCATTCTCTCAAACGATCAAACAAAATACAAATGCTCCAAAATACCAGTCGAGTTATTACATTCAAGATTAATTTGGAAGAATGATTCTCAACTAGGAAGCTTTAAATAGAAAGAGTTTGAATTTTATGTAATTGACCTCAGATCAGAGTTTTGATGTTTCTGTTAGGTTCAAATGGTTATTTGGACTTGGATGTATGCCCTAACTTGCATTTGGATATTTCTAGAAGGTTTCGATACTATTTGGTGAAAGTTGGCAATTTGAAGGTTTGACGAGTTCATAGGTTTGAGTGGGAGTTGACTTTGATGTTATCGGGTTTGGATTATTATTCTAGGAGTTGGAATAGTTTTTTATGTCATTTAGAACTTGTGTGAAAAATTTGAGCATATGATCATGCTGGGCAGGTTATGACAGCACGTGAGTTGTCCGTGCTACGTGTGGATATAGATCTATCCCCCTAAGGTCACTCTCTCATGTGTCTTCTTGACAGTGTACAGGCGGATTGTGAGAAACTGATGGGTTTTTGGTTGCTATGGGCCTTGGGAAGGCTGATTAGTGGTTTGGTCCGGTTATCGAGATTCTGATATGGGTCTTAGGATCGTATTGTGATTTCTAGTTGGATCGAGTTGCGCGACGCAACAGATTGATATTTGGTTATTGCATTTCTTCTTTACTTGCAATTTTCCTTGGTTTTTTACCTGATTTATTTTCATATCTTCCTTATATGCTGGATTGTTGACTGAACAGAGTACATTACGAAAATTGTGTGCACCAAGGTGATCTTATCTGCAATTTCATGACTTGTTCATATTACTGTTCTGTACTTGTTGGAATTTATGAATTGTTCAAGTGATTGGCAAGTATCATTTATAATTCTTGCTTCTATTACCTTGCCGAGGTTAGTTATGATACTTGTTGAGGACATGGGGTCGGTTGTACTCATACTACACTTCTGCTTGCGTGCAAATCTTGGAGCAGGTGGCACTGAAGATGTACCTGCCTTCCGGATATAGCTACCACTTGTTCTTCGTAGTTTTAGATTTGAATTCTATTTATGTACATTCTAAACAGATGGGTATTTATTTCATACCAGCTTTGTAAATACAAGTCTTAGTGGCTCATGCCTTGTAATACCAATCATTGTGTTATTGTATGAGAATTCAGTTATTTCACTTATTATTTTCTTATTATTTTTATTAGAACTGTGTTGACTATTATTTGCCTTACCTAGCAGGTTGGGTTAGGTGTCATCATGACTTGATGAATTTTGGGTCGTGACACTACTCCTCATCATATTCTGTCTCTTCATCACCATAAGATTGCGGGATGCGCTTTTTCATGAACTTATCCACTTTAGCAAAGTGAGCTTCGGCTGTTTCACACCGTTTCAGTATCAATTCAATCTACTTTCGTGTTGCTTCCATTTCTTCTTGATTTTGCATAGTAGAAGCATCCGACAACAATAGCGATGGACGACACGAAGAAGATTGTACTCCAAGCCCGTAAACGCTACCTTTTGATATACCACCTACCACATCTGTCCATATTGAAGTCATATCATTGGGTGACGGTTGATTGGGTTACCATCCTCAAAAACAGGTTGTCTCTAACACCATTCATCCAAGTTTCTATGAAATTCATCCTGAAGTAAAAATACTCCCTCCGTTCCAGTATATGTGAACCTATTTCCTTTTTGATCCGTTCAAAAAATAATGACCCCTTTCTAAATTTAGAAACAATTTAGCTTAAAGTTCCAATTCTACCCTTAATGAGAAGCTTTTATAACCACACAAATACTCTGGACTCTTTTCTGACTTGTTTAGGGCAAAAAATTTCGAAAGTTTTTATTTTTTCTTAAACTCTGTGCCCAGTCAAACAGGTTCACATAAATTGGAACGGAGGGAGTAATAAGGATTATATAAACAAGTTAATATAAGATAAAAGTGGAAATAGTCTTAAAGTTATGATCTTACATATGTTTCCTCTGCACGTGGCTCGACCCATCCTTCTCTTGAACAGTCCTTCTTCTTTTCCTTATGTGTCTTCGTAAAGACCTCAGCATGAGACACTGGTCCCCCTTTTAAGTTTTCCTGAAAAATTAATAGGATATAGAATTTAGATAAAAGTTCCATTGTGTTTCAATAGAATCAAAGAAAATAAAGGTGAAAATTACCAATCTCCGTCGTTGCGCAGTAAAACTCATAGATCCCCCGGTTCACAACAAGCCACCATTTTGAGAGGCTCAGCTACCTTTGCCCATTCACTCTTCTTCTTAAATTCATCTCCATCCCATATTTCTAAAAAATTTATCCACATATTGTTTTTTATCCAATCAAGCTTCTTCTTCTTTTCTCGAGCTTTATACAATGAATCTGAAATCCTTTTTTTTTTTTGCTTTCTTCTCGAAAACATCTTTTATTTCATTGTCATACTGCTGCCACACACACTTCCTCTGCAAAAATAATTAAATAAAGTAGAGTGAAATTGAGTATTTAATAAATATATTAAAAATAAAGTTTATATGTACCTTAAACTGATTCCACTTTGAATCTCTAAAATGATATCAAACTTCTTTCCATCTACCCCAAGCATCATTCTAAAGTGGCTTAAGAGACTCTGTAACCATATGCAAAGAGGTATATGGGGGAAAAACCTACATTAAAATTAATATATGTAAAATGTATATTAAACAGACTAAAAATAACCATAAGTATTTATAATAACCCGAGTGGTCATTTTACGTATTTGAGCCCCGATCCCTTATTTGATGCTTCCTATAGGCACTTTTGTTGTTATATGACTTGCGGAGATGGTTGGTTTGGTTTCAAGAAGGTTTTGGATTGAATTGGAATACTTAGTTCTCAGTTTGGAAGCTTAAGTTAGAAATGTTGAGCAAGTTTGATTTTCATGTATTTGACCTCAGATTACAGTTTTGATGGTTCTGTTAGGTCCGGATAGTGATTTTGGACTTAGGAATATATCCAGATTTGAATTCAGAGGTTCCTAGGTTGATTTGGCTTGAATTGGCGAAAATTGACAATTTGAAGGTTTAGAAGTTCATAAGCTTGACACATGGTTGACTTTTTCATTATCGATGTCCATTTGGGATTTCGAGCAGTAAAATAGGTTTGTATGGTAATTTTTGACTTGTATGCAAAATTTGAGGTCATTCCGAGTTGTTTAGGCATGTTCGGCGTAAGTTTTGAATTTTGAAATTTGGATTAGTTCATTAAGTTTGGATTGAGGCGCGATTCATGGTTTTGATATTATTTTGTGTGATTTGAGGCCTTGAGTAGGTCCTTGTTATGTTTTTAGATTAGTTGGTGTGATTGGACGAGGTCCAGGGAGCTTGGGTGTGTTTTAGATCAGTTTCTGACCATTTTACCATGTTTTGGAACTGTTGTTTTCTACGCTATTGCAGATGGGATGTATCGATAGCACAGAATAGTTTTGGTGGAAGGCGATTTTTCCCTTCATGTTCGTGATTGGGAGGTAGCGTTCGTGTAGCTTGAGGGGCAGTGGCCTTCACGTTCACGTCCTGAGAGCTGCATTTGCGTAGAAGGGAAGGCTGGTAGGGTGCGTCAGGCTTTTAGCCTTCACGATCGCATGTGGAGGACCGCGTTCGTGTAGGCCCAGCTGTGTTAGGCATCGCTTTCGTGACCAGCTCCTCGCATTCGCATGAGGTATTCTGAGGCAGCATTTGGTTTCTACTTCGCGATCACAAAATAGGTCCTGTGGTTGCGAAAGGTATCACTTGGCAGCTACATAAGAATTTTATTTGGAGGGTTTTGGTTATTTTAACATATTCTAAGATCTAGAGATCGGATTTGGGTGATTTTGGAGAAGATTTTCACGATTTGGAGTGGGGTAAGCATTTGTGACTTGGATTTAATTATTATTCATGATTCAAACCTCGATTTTTGCGTTTGATCGGTGCATCTAAATGAAGAGATTGGGTATTTTGGTAAAAACTTATCCAAAGTAAAAATTTATGATTTGAGGGTCCATTTGAAGTCGGATTTGGATGAAACACATATATTTGGACTCGTATTGGAATGGGTGTTCGGAATTGATGAGTTTTGTCGGGTTCCGAGGTGCAGGGTTAACGTTTTGGGATGACTTTTTGATTTTTGTTCAAGATTGGAACTTTATCATCTGGGGTTGTTTCCTATGGCTTTTATCAATGTTATTATGTTATTTCGACTAGATTTGAGACGTCCGGAGGTTGATTCACGCCGGAATTTTCTTAGAGTACTGATTTTGCTTGTTTGAGGTAAACATCTTGCCTAACCTTGTGTGGGGGAAAACCCCTTAGGATTTAGCCTTAAATTGTTTATTTTTGTGATGTGAAAAGTGGTGTACATGAGGTGATGAGCGCGTATACGGGTGCTATGTATGGTTTTGACCAGATTAGACCGTAGGCTATTAATATGCCTTAATTTACAAATGAACTTTGTATGAAACATGTTGAAACCGCTTTGTGACTACTTTGTTTTTGTGATATTGTGGCACTTGGGTATAATATATTTTGTTGTATTGTGGCACTTGTGTACATGTTAATTGGATTGATTGGGGGTGTCAGCACGAGGTCTTTTCCATGTGATTGTGTCTACTATTGTGTGCGTGGGGCGAAATAAGGGTAGCATTATCTCGGCCTGCCCACATGGCAAAATTGGGACGTCTATATGCGCATATTTTTGTGTACTTGATACTTACTGGGTACCGATTATGGTGTACTTATACTATGCTTCTGCAAATATTTGTGTATATTCAGGTACCTCGGATCGAGCTAATCGTCAGTGAGGCATTCGTCATATTGGAGACTTCAAGGTATCCCCCCATGTTCCAATCGAAGGCCTTGAAGTCACCCTCTTTGTTTTATTTCTATTGTTTATGTATTTCAAACAGTAATGTATTAAGAGATATTCTCGTGTATTCAGTTAGAGCTCGTGACTTTGTATAAATTAGTTTTGGGGATATTTTTTACTATTGCCGCTTTGGGTTTTACCACCTTTATTTATGTATTTATCGTAAACTCTACTTTATTATATCATGTCATATTGATTTTATGTTTCTAAATGATCGGCTTACCTAGTTTTAGAGACTAGGTGCATCACGACCCCTATGGTGGGATTTGGGTCATGACAAGTTGCTATCAGAGCTTTAGGTTCATAAGTTTTACGAGTCACGAGCAAGTTTAGTAGAGTCTTGTGGATCGGTATAGAGATGTCTGTACTTATCTTCGAGAAGCTACAGAACTATTAGGATGATTCACTTCTTACATTCCTTATCGTGCGGACTTATTGATTTAGGAGATTGATCCTTTGTCTTTCTACTCTCTCACAGATGGTGAGGACACACTCTAGGAGATCGGATGATCAGACACTCACCCCATTGCTAGAGCTGCTAGAGGCAGGGACCAAGGTAGAGGCCGAGGAGGGGTAGGTGCTACAACTAGAGCACCTGCTAAAGCAGCAATTGTCGAGCCTCTAGTAGCTCCAGTTGAGGATCAGGATCTTGAACATGTTGAGCAGTCACCTGGGCAGACTATTGCTACGCCGGGGCTTCATGAGACCTTAGAACACTTCCTGAGCATGTTTGGGACTTTGGCTCAGGCGGGGTTGATTCCAGTTGTACTAGCTACTTCACAGGCTGGGGGAGAAGCTTAGACTCCCGCCGCCCGTACACTAGAGCAGCCGGCTCATGCTTATCAGACATCGGGTGCTGTGCTGGTACAACCAGTAGCTGCAGTTCAGCCCGAGGTAGGGCAAGCTGTGTAAGCTGAGGGCCAGAGGATTTTGGAGAGGTTTTGGAAGTTCCATCCTCCCAGTTCAGTGGAGGGGCTTCTGAGGATGCACATGATTTTTCGGATCAGTGTCACAATATTCTGCATATTATGGGTGCAGTGAAGCGAAGCTGTGTCAATCTTACCACTTTTTAGCTGATGAGGGCATATAGATGGTGGCAGACTTATGAGGCAAGAAGGCCAGCTAGCGCAACACCACTTACTTGGTCCCAGTTCTCTAACCTTTTGTTGGGAGAGTTAGTTCCACAGACCCGTAGGGATGAGTTGCACAACGAGTTCGAGCAGTTGCACTGGGGAGGTATGATTGTGTCCGAGTAAGCTTTGAGGTTTTTAGAGTTATCTCATTATGCACCTGCTTTGGCTTCCACTGCTAGAGAGAGGGTCCGCAGATTTATTGAGGGACTTGCCTACAGCCTCAAATTTGGGATGGCACAGGAGCTAGAGACTAAGACTCAATTTCATCAAGTTGTGGAAATTGCTAGGAGGTTGGAGCATATCCATGGTCAAGAGAGGGAGAATAGGGAGGCTAAGAAGCCTCGTGGTTTTTGAGGATTTGGGGACTCCTACTCTGGGGGCAAGCTCCGTTATGGCAAAGGTCTTATCAGCCGACCAGTTCAGTGCGCAGTTCAGGTTAGCCGTAGTGCTCCAATTAGCCAAGGACCCAAGGGTACCCATATCGAACAATCATCTTTCAGTGCACCTTCTGCTCGTGGTTCCTATAGTGGTTATTCCATTCGTCCAGCACAGACTCAGTACCAGAAGCCATGCCCGTAGAGGAGTTATTTTTAGTGTGGTGATACTAGGCACATTATGAGAAATTGTCCTAGGCTTCGGAGGGGTGGACCTCAGCAGGACACTCGGGCTATGGTTCCTACTGTAGTTGCTACTCCACCTGCACAAACCAGCTAGGGATGGAGGACAGGCATGTAGAGGACGTCCAGGGGGGCAAATCCTATTGTTATGCTTTCCCTGGTAGGATTGAGGCAGTTGCATAAGATGTTGTCATTACAGATATTGTTCCTATCTGTCATAGAGATGAATCAATGATATTTGATCTGGATTCCACTTATTCGTATGTGTCATCCTATTTTACTTCATATTTTGATATGTCTCGTGATTATTTGGATATTCCTATTTTTTTTGTCTACACTCGTTGGGAATTCTATTGTGGTGGACCGTGTCTATTACTCTTGTTTGGTCACTATTGGGGCTACGAGACTAAGATTGATCTTCTATTACTTCATATGGTAAATTTTTATGTAATTTTGGGCATGAACTGGTTGTCATCATATCATATTATTCTTGATTGACACGCTAAGACCGTGGCGTTGGCTTTGCCGAGATTTCCGAGGTTGGAGTGGAGAGGTACCTTGGGTCATGTTCCTAATAGAGTAGTGTCTTTTCTAAAGGCCTAGCGGACGGCTGAGAAGGGGTGCTTGGTGTAGTTATCCTTTGTGAGGGATGTTAGTGCCGATACTCCTACCGTTGAGTTAGTTCCGATAGTGAAAGAATTTTAAGATGTGTTTCAGCAACCTACCAAGCATGAAACCCAATAAGGATATTGAATTCGGTATTGACTTGGTGTCAGGCACTCAACCCATATCTATTCCACCTTACAGCATAGCTCCAACTGAGTTAAAGAAATTAATGGAACAGCTTTAGGAATTGCTTAATAAGGGTTTCATCAAGCCTAGTGTGTCACCTTGGGGTACAACAATACTATTTGTGAAGAAGAAAGATGGTTCAATGAGGATGTGCATTGACTATAGCTAGTTGAACAAGGTTACTATCAAGAACAAGTATCCACTATCGCGTATTGATGATTTCTTTGATCAGCTTTAGGGTGTTAGGGTGTTCTCAAAGATTGACTTGAGATCGGGGTAACATCATTTGAAGATTAGGACTTCAGATATTCCTAAGACACCTTTTAAGACCCGTTAAAGTCATTATGAGTTGTTGGTGATGTCTTTTGGGCTAACCAATGCCTCAGCAACTTTTATGCACTCGATGACCAGCGTGTTTCAATCGAATCAGGATTCCTTCGCCATTGTATTTATTGATGAAATATCGGTGTGATGTTGTAGACTGGGAGGAGCATGAGCAACACTTGAGGATCATGCTCCCGACTTTGAGGGAGAAGAAGCTATATACTAAATTCTCCTAGTGCAAGATTTGCATAGACTTGGTGGTATTCTTGGTTCACATGGTGTCCAGTGAGGGGATTAAGGTAGATCCAAAGATGATTGAGGCAGTTCTAAGTTGGCCCAGACCGCCGTCTGTTACTGAGATCTGGAGTTTCCTTGGGTTGGCTGGGTATTATCACCATTTTGTAGAGGGATTTTCATCTATAGAAGTCACATTGACTAGATTGACGTAGAAGAGTGCCCCATTCAAGTGGTTTGACGAGTGTGAGAAGAGGTTTCAGAAGCTCAAGACTGCCTTGACTACAGCCCCCCTTCTGGTTTTGCCTTCGGGATCGAGTTCTTATACAGTCTATTGTGATGCTTCTCAGATTGGTATTAGGTGTGTGTTGATGTAGTAGGGTAGAGTTATTGCTTATGCATTGCGTCAGTTAAATCCCCATGAGAAGAACTACCCTGTACACGATTTGGAGTTGGAAGCCATTGTTCACGCATTGAATATTTGGAGGCACCATCTTTACGGCGTGTCATTTGAGGTGTTCATAGATCACAGGAGTCTCCATCATTTATTCAAGCAAAAGGATCTGAATTTTAGGCAACGGAGGTGGTTAGACATACTAAAGGATTATGGTATCACCATTCTTTATCATCCGGAAAAGGCCAATGTGATGGCTGATGCTTTGAGTATGAAGGCTGAGAGCATGGGGAGTCTTGCTTATATTCCAGTTATAGATAGACCATTACCATTGGATGTTTAGGACTTGGCCAATCGGTTTGTGAGGTTTGACATTCGGAGCCTAGCAGAGTTTTTACGTGTGTTGTATCACGGTCGTCATTGTTTGAACACATCAACGTTCGTCAGTATGATCATCCCCACTTGCTTGTCCGAAAGGACATGGTGCAGCACAATGATTCCAAGGAGGTTACTATTGGCGATGATGGGGTATTGAGGCTACAGGGTCGGATCTGTGTTCCGAATGTGGATGGGTTGCGTGAGTTGATTCTTCAAGAGGCCCATAGTTTGTGGTATTCCATTCATCAGAGTGCCACGAAGATGTATCAAGATTTGAGGCAGCATTATTGATGGAAAAGGATGAAGAACGATATTGTTGAGTATGTTGCTCGGTGTTTGAATCTTCAGCAGGTGAAGTACGAGCATCAGAGACCGGTGGTTTGCTTCAAATGCTTGATATTCCGGAGTGGAAGTGGGAGCGTATCATTATGGATTTTGTAGTTGGGCTTCCATAGAACTTGAGGAGATTTCATGTTGTGTGGGTATTATGGACAGACTGACCAAGTCTGCACACTTCATTCCAGTCATGGCTACATACTCTTCAGAGCAGCTGGCTCAAATTTATATTCGAGAGATTGTTCGTCTGCATGGTGTGCATGTGCCAATTATCTCGGAATGAGGAACTTAGTTTACCTCACATTTTTGGAGATCAGCACAGTGTGATTCGGGCGCATAAGTCAAGCTGAGTACGACATTTCATCCCCAGACGGATGGCAATCCGAGCGCACTGTTCAAATTTTAGAGGACGGGATTTCATCCCCTGACGGACGGGCAATTCGAGCATACTGTTCAGATCTTGGAGAACATGTTACGAGCCCGTGTCATTGGCTTCAAGGGCCAGTAGGATTAGTTTTTTGCCATTAGTAGAGTTCGCCTACAACAACAACTATCAGTCGAGCATCTAGATGGCTCCGTATGAGGCCTTATATAGGAGGCGATGTCGCTCTCCGGTTGGGTTGTTTGAGCCTGGGGAGACTAGATTGTTTGGAACTAATATGGCTCATGATGCTTTGGAAAAGGTGAAATTGATTCAGGAGCAGCTTCGTACAGCGCAGTTCAAGCAAAAAAGGTGAGAGAGTTCTGCTTAAAGTTTCGCCCATGAAAGATGTGATGAGGTTTGGGAAGAAGGGAAAGTTGAGCCCTCGGTATATTAGTCCTTTTGAGGTGCTAGAGAGAGTTGGAGAGGATGCCTACAGACTTTCCTTGACACCTAGTCTATCGGTAGTTCACCTAGTGTTTTATCTTTCCATGCTCCGGAAGTTTTATGTGGATCCATCACATGTATTGGACTTCAGAACGGTGCAGTTGGACAAGGATTTTACTTATATTGAGGAGCCGATAGCCATCTTGGACAGGCAGGTCCGAAAGTTGAGGTCGAAAAACATTCCATCGATGAAAGTCCATTGGAGAGGTCCACAAGTCGAGGGGGCAACTTGGGAGACCGATCATGATACGCGGAGCCGATATCCTCACTTTTTTTGGCAAATCAGGTATGTCTCTATACTCGTTCGAGGATGAATGTTTGTTTAAGAGGGCATAATGTGACTACCTGGTCGGTTGTTTTGTGTATTTGAGCCTCGTTACCTTATTTGATGCTTCCCTAGGTGATTTTTTAGTTATGTGACTTGTGGGGATGGTTGGTTTGGTTTAGGGAAGGTTTTGGACTGAATTGGAACACTTAGTTTCCTTTTTGGAAGCTTAAGTTGGAAGTGTTGATCAAGTTTGACTGTTTTGTATTTGACCTCACATTGGAGTTTTGATGGTTCCGTTAAGTCCAGAAGGTGATATTGGACTTAGATGTCCGGTTTTGGATTCGGAGGTTCCTTGGTTGATTTGGATTGAATTGGCAAAAATTGGCAATTTGAAGGTTTAGAAGTTCATAGGTTCGACCCATGGTTGAGTTTATGGTTATCGATGTCCATTTGGGGCTCCGAGCCTTGGAATATGTTCGTATGGTGATTTGTGACTTGTATGCAAAATTTGAGGTCATTCCGAGTTGTTTAGGCATGTTCGGTGTAAGTTTTGAATTTGAAAATTTGGATTAGCTCATTAAGTTTGGATTGAGGTATGATTCATGGTTTTGAAGTTATTTTGTGTGATTTGAGGCCTCGAGTAGATCCATATTATTTTTTGGGATTGGTTGGCGTGATCGGATAGGGTCCCGGGGGCCTCAGGTGTGTTTCAGATTGGTTTCAAACCATTTCACCCTATTTTGGAATTGCTGTCTTCTGGTGTTCTTCGCGATCGCCAATAGGATGTCACAATCGCGGAGAGTATTTTGGTGGCCGGTGATTTTTCCCTTTACGTTTGCAATTTAGAGGTTGAGTTCGCGTAGCTTGAGGGGCAGTGTCCTTCGTGTTCGTGTCCTAGGAGTCGCGTTCGCATAGAAGGAAAGGCTGGTTGGGTGCGTTAGGCTTTTATCCTTTGAAATCGCGTGTGTAGGACCGCGTTCAAGTAAGCCCAACTGTGTTAGGCATCATGTTCACATAAGGTATCTGAGGCAACTTTGGTTTGTGCTTCCTGATTGCGAAGTAGGTCCCGTGATCGCGAAGGGTATCACTGGGAAGCTACTAAAGAATTTTATTTCGAGGGTTTTGGTTGCTTTAACATATTTGAAATCTAGAGCTCGAATTTGGGCGATTTTGGAGAGAATTTTCACGATTTGGATTGGGGTAAGTACTTTTTACTTGGATTTATTTATTATTCATGATTCTAACCTCGATTTTAGCGTTTCATTGGTGAATCAAAATGAAGAAATTGGGGATATTGGTAAATAAAAAAATTGATGATTTGAGGGTACATTTGAGGTCGGATTTGGATGAAACATATATTTTCTTGGACTCGTGTAGGAATGGGTGTTCGGAATTTATGAGTTTTGCCGGGTACCGGGGTGGGGGGTCGGGGCTAACATTTTGGGTTGACTTTTTAATTCTTGTTCAAGATCAAAGCTTTATCGTTTGGGGTTGTTTCCTATAGATTTTATTGATGTTATTACATTATTTTGGCTAGATTCCAGCCGTTCGAAGGTTGATTCACACGGGAAGGGATTCTTAGAGTACTGATTTGGCTTTTTTGAGGTAAGAATCTTGCCTAACCTTGTGGGGGGAGGGCGGAATACCTTAGGATTTAGCCTTAATTTTTTATTTCTGTGATGTGAAAAGTGACGTGTACATGACGTGACGAGCATGTATGCGGGTGCTATGTGTGGTTTTGACTGGATTAGATCGTAGGCTATTAATATGCCTTAATTTGATAATGAACTTTGTATGAAGCATGTTTAAACCGCTTTTGTGACTACTTGATCTTGATCACTATATTGATTTAGCCATAGTCATGCTTTATTTGTTGAACACCCCTCCGTTTTTATGATTATTGTTATGTCCTTATGCACTATTGTTAAAAGTTGTGAGCTTATATCTTGGTGAAACTTTGTTATTATTGTTTTTGTGATATTGTGGCACTTGGGTATCATTATTTTGTGGTATTGTGGCACTTGTGGATATGTTGAGCAGATTGATTGGGGGTGTCATCACAAGGCCTTTGTCATGCGATTGTGTTTATGGTTGTGCCCGTGGGGCGAAATAAGGGTAGCATTATCTCAGGCTGCCCAGGTGGCAAAATAAGGATGGATATATGCGAATGTGGAGAAATAAGTGAGACATTTCATTGTTATGTGCATATGTGGCGGAATAAGGATGGCATCGTTGATGATGTTCGTGATATTTCGTGGTGTCTTTCTTGATGTTGTGATTGTGTTGAGATGGAGTTGATATTTTGATTACGTACTTGTATCTTAAAGTTTCTGTCTTGCATTTCTATGAGTTATTGGTTGTATTTGTCGTACTATCACATGCCCCACCTCTATTTGATGTTTTGTTGTCAAGAATGAGTTTTACTACACAGAGTTGTTATCACCCGTTCTAAAAAGATTGTTGTTACTGACTTCAACTATATTTCTGTTGTCAGTTTCTTTGATATATTCATTGCATAGGTTATTTGCCTAGTGAGTATCATATGATTTGAACCTCGTCACTACTCCACAGAGGTTAGTCTTGACACTTACTGGTACCGTTTGTGGTGTATTCATAATATGCTTTT
Source organism: Nicotiana obtusifolia (assembly GCA_002018475.1). Lineage (NCBI taxonomy): Eukaryota > Viridiplantae > Streptophyta > Magnoliopsida > Solanales > Solanaceae > Nicotiana > Nicotiana obtusifolia. The sequence continues at coordinate 53,020 of MCJB01008912.1, forward strand.
GCATATTTTTGTGCAAATTCAGGTACTTAGGATCGGGCTGTTCGTCAGTGAGGCATTTTGCATATTGGAGACTTTAAGGTATCCCTGCATGTTCCAATCGCAGGTCTCAGAGTCACCCTCTTTGTTTTATTTTTATTGTTTGTGTATTTCAAATAGTACTGTATTAATATATATTCTCATGTATTGAGTTAGAGCTCGTGACTCTTGTACTACCTAGTTCTGGGGATATGTTTTGACTATTGTCGTTTTGGCTTGTACCACCTTTATTTCTGCATTTATGGTAAACTCTACTTTATTATATCATGTCATATTGATTTTATGTTTCAAAAAATTGGTTTACCTAGTTTTAGAGGTTAGGTGCGATCACCATCCCTATGGTGGGACCCATTATACTGATGCAAAACAATAATCAGCCTACTATATGCATCATATTGTGGCATCTCTCTATCACTTCGACCCCGTGAAGCTACTGGCGTAGCACTACCAATGGTTGGTGATGTTGGTGTACCAGAAACTCCAATATTTAACCTAGATATGCTCGGTGTGCTTGAAAACAGAGATGCAGCTGGAGTCGATGATGAAGTAGGTAGTGCTGAGAAGCTACCTTGTTGACTAATATGAACACTCGGGGAAGAATTCACATTTTGTGTGGGCATAAATTTAAGGTTAGAGCCAAAAGTTCATGCCAACTGAAGGCATAGAAATGTGGATAGGCCCAACTGGGGGAACGAAAAATGTAGGTTTCAACGAAGTCGAATGAGGAGGTAAAACAGGAGCATGCCCCATATGTTGGGGGGGGAGAGTGACCTGTAGCTGGAGATTTTATTTGATTCCCCGTACTTTTACACCGTCAATGGTCGCTACCCCAGATGCCACCTATGTAAAATAAGAATAGTAAAAAATATAAAGTAATTTTACATATTAGATGATTAGTGTTGCACCTTATTTGCGCGAGTCAAAACAAGATTCAACTAGTGGTTTCCCTGTTGATGATAAGAGAGAGTCACCACCTAATATTTAAAGGTATACTAGGGACTTGTTTTGGTTATTAAATTATTATCCTATTAGTCTGCTAACCAATGAGATTTGGGTAAGGGTTCTTCTTCTTTTAAGAGGAAGGTGTTAGACACCCCCTAAAATCTACCTGAGGTAGCTCCATAGGACTTAGACTAGGTTAGGAAATTAGATGTCTATCTTCTACCTAGTCAGTGCTTAAAAGTTCGTGGCTTACCCTATGTCTTGTTTAAAGTCCATCATTTGAAAGAAAATAGTATATGTACATTGAAAAGAGGATGTAGGTTTAATTTGTAAAATCCCTTTAAAATGATTACATATACATGATTGAAGAGATTTGAAAAATGTCTTTGTAATGTTTACACCTACAATATTTGAAAAGACATGAGATGTGGCTATGTTTGAATACTTTATCTTTTGAAATATTACTTATAAAAAATCTAGTAGAGTAAAGACTGTTAGAAATGGGGGCTTGATATACCTTTGGGAATTTATTTAAATTTGTAACAATGTGTTTGAAGAAAAAAATTTGTTGAAGTTTAAAATTCGTTGAAGTTTAAAAGTCCTTGATTCCAACTGCGTTGATTTTGTTTATAGAAAAAACATCTCCCTTTCGATTCTGGCTTTAGAAGAAGAATTTCTTGCTTTTCAAATCTGTTTTGAACTTCAAAGAACTTATCAAAATGGTTAGCGTGATTATAAAATAAAATCTTGTGTAATGAAGGACAAATGATCAAAGTTGTCAAAATTTTATAGCTAATTGTAATGCAACAGTAATTCCTTTTATTACCTATGGATCCTGGCTTGCCTAGGTTCCAAAAAGGCTTAAGGGGATAAAAACATTCAATCAATATCGTTAGTGTCATACACATGTAAAAAAGATAACAGATTCAGTTCATCTAATAGTGAGGAAGGAAAAAGAACTAGACTCAGTAGTTTAGGTCTGAAGAAGGTTAAGCCCAGCGAACAGCAGACATCTTTCATGACTTCAGACTCAAAGGCTAGAACTTGGGCTTGAGTTCTTGAGGATTCAACAGGCCTAGTTCAGTTACATGTTCAAAAGAAAAGGCAAAAATTAGTGACAAAGTTAAACAAAATGTTTAAACGCAGATAAGATCAAACGTAGGGCCCAAATTAGACTGTAAAAAATGTTTGCGATTAAGAATGTAAATAAAACTGTGTAAGATCGAACAGAGTAATGAAAATTGCAATGAATCCTTTTCCTTCATTAGACATTAACCCTAAATAGATTAGCAAATGTCAATGACTAAGGGCTTAAGGTGAAATCCCATTTAGAGCCAAGACACCCTTTGGGCCCTAGCACTTCGAAGTTCACAAGGGTCTCAAGGACCCCGAGAGCACAACCACAAACTAAATCTCACTCCTAAATACCCCTAACCACTCAGACTTCCTCCTCCCTATAGGTTTAAATGCCAATGAGGCATTCATTTTAAGTTTCAACACAACTGAACAACAATACACAGATTTAGGCATGTGCACTTCTAATAGAAACTATACAGAATGTTACATGAACATGTAATAACTGATATTAACAAAGAGAACACAATCCAAACACCAGTGTGTAGCTCACTGTTAAGAACTACCAGTATGCAGAAGAATGCTTAAAGAAAACAATTACATGTGCAATTAAGGGAAAGGATAGCAGTATCAACAAGTACTCGGGACACCGCGTTATCTCTATATTTGATGATGATGTGTAAAGCTCTATTGTGACCCACGTCCTCTAGGGGAACTTCATCTCTTCGAAAGTTAATCATATTCGCTTCAACTATCTTCCTGATGGTCGATGCCAGTGCCTTGCTGGTAGTGTTGCTCGGCATGCTCACCCCACTTAACACTTGCATCAAGGCATCTTTGTGAATGTCAGAACTCATCAGCACATCCAAGATTGATATATGCAGGGGTTTTCTTCAATTGTTCCTCTATGGAGTATTCTTTAGTCGACACATTCTTCATGAATTTTGCAGCCTCAGTATCTATTATATTCCTTCTCTGAAGATGTTCCCTTCCTGGATTCCCTCGGTTTACCTCCTCCGGAGCATAGCACCTCCTTGACCTGGTCACTCCATGAGCCGCTGCGGAATCCGTCATCTTGCCCTTCCCTTTCTATTGGTACGTCCATGGGACTGTCTTGTATTCTTGATCCTCCTAATTTCTGATAATAGTGGTGGACTGTTGCTGGTAAGTCTAGACCTTCACTGTAGGTTTTAATTGTACGGTGATCATTGGAGTCCTTCAAGATGGAACCCTAGCAGCCTCAGTGTTTTCTATCGTGACGATGGTTCCTTTCAAGTCATACTCTTCATCTAGGGTGATCATATTAGCCCCTTGATTCCGATTGTTCAACAGTGGGTTACAGTTCACATTACGCAGAGCCGGGGTGCACTGAATGGCCCACTTTTGATTACCGACTCCATTTCATTTTTCAGTTTGAAGAAATCCTCGGTATTATGCCTCGGTACGCCTGAATGGTAGACGCACTATTTGGTTGCATCAAAGTATTTTGAAGGATGCCTAGGATTCCTCCCTTTTATCGGATTTATCAAGCCGACTCTCCTCAAGTTCAAACAGTTGAGCTAAAAGCTCAGCAATCAAAATGTAGTTTTTGGGACCTCTTTCTTCAAAATTTGGGCGAGGTCGGGGTGCATAGGTGGGTCGATTTTGATGAGTGGTAGTTCGAACTGGAGCGTATGGTTGTGGTGTTATTGTGATTTGTGTGGGTGCGAGGTGAGTTATATTGAGGTTCGGGATTTTAGTATGGTTGTGTGTTGTATACTGGAGCATAAGTAGGTGGATGTGGAGGATGGGCGTTTGAAGAGGAAGATTTGTTTTAATGGTGTGGATTGACTGGTAATAAGGAACGATTGATGATACCTCTTTTTTTTTTCTTCTTTCCGTCGTCTATTGAACCAGATTGAATTACTTTGCTAGCTTCTTGCAATGCGGCCATAGATTGTACCTTGCCATACTTTATGCCTTCCTCTTAAAAGTCTCCCATCTTAGAAAGTTCGGGGAACTTATGCCCCATCATGCCCATCATTTTTTCAAAGTAGATTCCTTCCTGAGCTCTGACGGGGGTTGTGCTCTAGCGGCCTCCAACCTCCATCGACGTGCATACTCTTGAAATGATTCTAACAGCTTCTTCTACAAGTTTACCAGGTCAAACCTATCAGGGGTAAATTCTGTGTTGAACCGAAAATGGTTCATGAAATCTTCTACCATATCCTGCCACTCCCTTCAGTTTCTGAGATCTTGGCAAGTGTACCAAGTAAGTGTCTTCCCTGTCAAACTCCTTATGAATAGCTTCATCCTCAACTTCTCGTTTCTTCCCACTCAAAATAGCTTATCGTAGTAGGCTCTCAAGTGTGCATGGGGATCACTTGTCCCATCAATGATGTCAAACTTCGAAGGTTTGTGCCCTACCAGCATGACCACATCAAGCTGTATACATAGATCCTTGTAATCTAGACTTTCACTCCCCCGAGCGACCTAAAGGTTCTTCATTTGTTTTCTCAATGCTTGCAATTGTTCGGATATCGACTCTTCCTCATTATACTTAGCTGCATACTGATCAACTTCATAAGGCAACCTGACTGTGACCGGCACTATGAAGGTGGGTTCTGAAACAACATCGGGTGGAATATATGGCTCATGTGTAGTGGTATGTGCTGCGGGTATGTGCTGGTTTTGATTGGTGGTGAAGGTGACGCCATCACGAGGAGGGGTAAGAATTGTGTTGGTAGAAACTGGTGGATTTTGAGGTGTTTGAACGTAATTTGGTATATAAGGGGTGTATATGGGAGGATTTTGTGGGTTTGCAGGGGTTACTGGGGTATAATCTAGGTTGTAGGAACTGAATTGGGGGTATCATTTGCTTCGCGAGTAGTTGGAGGAAAGTGGTCGAGGATCAAATCTAGTGAAGGGAAACGGGTGGTTATGGGAGCATCTTACGGCCAGATGTGCCAATTCCGGAATGTGTTGTCCTTCCTTCCTTAATGATTCCATCTCTTGGGCCATCGTAGCAACATGTTTGTCATTTCAAGTATCATCCTTTTCTCCTGATTGCCCCAGGCTATCAGCTATTACCAAAGCGTGTTCCGTCGGATTATCTATCACAAACATTTTCCCTTTCGATCTCAAGTTGTAGGGTGGTTCCGCCAGTTTTCGGGTCAACACAAACCAACTTCTTCTTTTGGGGGATATTAATAAAGTAATACAAGAAAAGAAAGAGAAAAAAAATAGAAGTCAGTTTCAATGTTTGCACAAATATGGCACATAAAGCAGTTAGTTCATGTATTCAAGAAACATGTTTCCTAGTGTTCAAGGGACCTCTCTTTGTCGGAGGTAAACCTAAGTCACGAACTTTGACAAACAATTAGATTCGACACATTCAGATCCGAAGCAAATTTTGGTTTTCATAAATAATATTTGGATTGTAACAGGTGGTAGCTAAGGTTACAACATTCTTTTTAACATTAATAAGATTACATGGGAGCAGTAGACTTGCCCTTAGGGTAATGGAAGGGTTCAAGATAAAAGATACAAGATGGGAACAGGGGCGAAATAAACCAGTTTCTAATAACCATCCCTAGCATCATTCCCCATTTTTTTCTTCTTCTTCCGGTTCCTCTTCAGGGTCTTCTTCAAATTCTTCTTCATCATCATTGAACTCGGGCTCTTCTTCTGGATCTTCTTTCGGTTTTTTCTTAGACTCAATTTGTGTTCACTCAACTACTCGGTCATCATCATTGGGAGGTGGCAGCATATGATTAATTGATCTTGGGACCACTTGATGGTGCATAGAGGTAGTCACGAGGTAGTGCGGCAAAATTTCATGATAGATTTGTAAAGCTGCCACTGCATCTTCCAGCCAGGCTATTCCCTCCCTGCTTGGTCGGGCTAGCTCATCCTCTTCATTGATCCAGACATAGTATTCCGAAGTGCACCATGAATTCTGACCCATTGGCATCATAATTAAGCCATTCCACTCCTTCTGAAGCCTCCTTATCCTTGGTATCCGGATCTGCCCATTGTACTCGTCTTCATACAGTGTCGTCTTCATCCAGAGAGGTACATCCTGAATCAACCCAAATGGCCTAAGGACTCGTACGGGTGCATATGGCTAGATGCCCTCGAGTCTTATCAGCTCGATGAAATACTTTTGGGGAGTCCTTAGAATTGCCATGCTGCTCAGCCATGATAGCTTCTAGTTTATCCACTCTCCGCTTAGGTTGGTCAGCATCTCTCTCCATTCATCCTGTCCATGCGGGGAGACCAAATGCCTCATTCTCTCGTTGTGACTTCTAATCATGTTGCTAACACCCACAAAGTAATCAATTGTGGCCTTTCGTTGAAAGAAATGGTTCGTGGTCCATATTTGGAGTAAAGAGTTGCTGCCCTTGAAGAAGTCGTACCCCTGAAACATGAAGACAATGCTTTGAGAATTTTTGCTAACACCATAAGTACCAAGGTGGCTCGGAGGTTACCCCAGAATGTTGCCAAAACCACAAGCAGCAAGTTGATATTGATACGTCCTCTCCTTTGTGGGAAAACTAGCAATCCTAGCAGTGCCAATGAGAAGGTTATAGGTTGAAGACTTTCCCAGGTATCTTTATCACACTGAAACTCCCCTAAGTACCATTCATAGCTCTCACGATGTGCAAACCTATCGAACAATTAGTCCAGGTTTACCCATCCATTTTCAATGTTCCTTAAACTCCGACTACCCGCCAAACCAATAGCATCGAGAAACCTGAATCCAGGCATGGTGACCGGTAGTATCGACTTCTTCCCAGTAAATGGTAACTCTGTGAAGATGGTAACTTCTTCCAACATCGGCGCCAACTCACAGTCAATGAACTTGAAAACTAATTTGGCCGAATCCCACAACTCTATCAGCAAACGAGTAAGCACCCTATCGGCCGGGATGTTCAGTAAGGCAGTTAATGCTACTAGGTGGTCCAGATTTCATCTCCATGTTCTCGGCGAATGTTCTTCCACCATTGCTTTAGCTTGTGCGGTGATCCATTGACCATATTGATTTTGGGGATGTTCTGGTTGATTTCCATTTCTGAAGAGGGTAGAAAAAGGGTTTGATAAGTGTTTGCTTCGAATCTTTAGTGTGTCATCATGATTGGTTTATCGTTCCACAAAAGTCATGTCGTTGGGTGCATGACCCATTGACATTAGGGTGGTTTTCCTAATTATGAGTCGATATCAACGACTCACCTAAGGTTTATGCAATATGGCATATATTTGCTAGAGTAGAGTGTTTCCTAATTTTGAATTGGACTGAATACTGCGAGAAGTTATGTCAGTTGATCTAACAAAGTCATTCTCTGAACCTAAAGAATTTTAAAAGAAGGTTCGGAGGGGTGTAAAAGACAACCCTCGCGTGCCATTGTGTGTACTACCAAGACTCGATAAGAAAGAGTGTGATCGCAACATATATAAAGAGGTAACAGCTAGTTGGATGTTAGTAATCAATATTAAAGCAAGCAGATAAACAAGTAAGCAGATAAACACATATTTGCAAATTAAGCACAGTTAAAGCAGTATATTAACAATCTTAAATTCCAAGTCTAGTCTAAGTCTGCTAAGGTCAGAACCAAAGTATATTCCCCAGCAGAGTCAGTTGTTGCACCCTATTTTGCACAAGTCAAAACAATATTCAACTAGTAGTTTATCCTTGTTGATGATAAAAGAGAGTCGCCATCTAATATTTAAAGGTATATTAGGGTACCTTTTTTATTTATTAAATTATTATACTATTAGTCTGCTAACCAGTGAGATTTTGGAAAGGGTTCTTGTTCTTCTAAGGGAAAGGTGTTAGGCATCCCCTAAGATCTACCTGAGGTAGCTCCATAGGACTTAGACTAAGTTAGGGAATTAGATGTCTATATTCTACTTAGTCAGTGCTTAAAATTTCATGGCTTACCCTATGTCTTGTTTAAAGTCTATCATTTGAAAGAAAATAGTATATGTACTTTGAAAAGAGGACGTAGGTTAATTTGTAAAAGCCCTTTAAGATGTTTATATCTACCTAATTGAAGAGATTTGAAAAATATCTTTATGATGTTTACACCCACAAGATTTGAAAAGACATGAGATGTGGCTATGTTTGAATACTTTATCTTTTGAAATAACATGGTTACTTATAGAAAATCTAGTAGAGTAAAGATTATTAGAAATGGGAGCTTGAATATACCTTTGGGAATTTGTTTCAACTTGTAGCAATGTGTTTGAAGAAAAACTTTCATTGAAGTTTAATAGTCCTTGATTCCAACCATGTTCATTTTGTTTATAGAAAAAACTGACTTTGAAATCTCCCTTTCGATTCTGAATTTTGAAGAAGAATTGCTTGCTTTTCAAATTTGTTTTGAACTTCCAAGAACTTCATTAAAATGGTCAGCGTGATTAGAAAATGAAATCTTGTGTAATGAAGGATAAATGATCAAAGTGCCAAAATTTTATAGCTAATCGTAATGCAACAGTGATTCCTTTTATTACCTATGGCTATTGGCTTACCTAGGTTCCTAAAAGGCTTAAGGGGATAAAAACATTCAATCAATATCGTTAGTTTCATATACATGTTATAAAGATAACAGATTCAATTCATCTAATAGTGAGAAAGGAAAGAGAACTGGACTCAGTAGTTTGGGCCTGAAGAAGGTTAGGCCCAACCAACAACAAACAAGTAGCAACGACTTCTATGACTTCAATCTCAAAGGCTGGAACTTGGGCTTGAGTTCTTGAGGACTCAGCAGGCCTAGTTCAATTACATGTTCAAAACAAAAAGGCAGAAATTACTGAAAAAACCCAACATAATATCTTAATGCAGATAACATCAAACGTAATGCCCAAATGAGACTGTAACAAATTTTTGCGCTTAAGAATGTAAATAAAATTATGTACGATCGAACAAAGTAAGGAAAATTACTGTGAAGACTTTTCCTTCATTAGACATTAACCCTAAAGAGATTAGCAAATGTCAATGATTAAGGGCTTAAGGTGAAATCCCATTTATAGCCAAGACAGCCTTTTGGGCCCCTGGCACTTTAAAGTTCACAAGGGTCTCAAGGACCCCGAAAGTGTCAGGGAGAGTATCTCAACCACAAACTAAATCTCACTCCTAAGTACCCCTAACCACTCACACTTACTCCTCCCTATAGGTTGAAATGCCAATTAGGCATTCATTGTAAGTTTCAACACAACGGTAACAACAATACACAGATTTAGGCACGTGCACTTCAAACAGAAACTATATAGAATGTTACTATCAATATGTAATAATAGATAACATCAAGGAGATCACAATCCAAACACCAGTGTGTATCTCACTGTTAATAACTACCAATATGCAAAAGAATGCTCAGAGAAACCAATTACAGGTGCAATTAAGGGAAAAGCTCAGTAGCAAGTTATTTTTAGAAGCTCAAACAATTAAGTCATGCAACTTAAGAAGTAGAAAAGGTACATAGTTCAAGTTTACAAAGGTCCTCAACCTTAAAATCCCATGCTTAAGTTGATCAAGAGTTCATACATAGGCTAAGTCTTAATTTCTAGTTGATGGATGAGTTAACAGTTTCACATGGGATCTCTAAAGAGCATCATCATGAGTACTTAAGTGAGCAAATTGGTCTCAACTTAATAGATGATCACTGTCTCCTTAAACGATTCCTAATATCATATTCTCACTAGGTTCATTAAGAGTCAAGGCATAGTATTATACTCAAGCAGGGCAGATAACATCATAAGGTTCTCTTAAATCCACAAATGAATCATAGTTAACTTGTGCAAACTTAGCAAGGTTCAGTATTCATTATGTGATAGGGCAATATGAGAACATAGGCATGAGTATGAAAGATAAGCAGGGATTTTGTTTGATAACAGGAATGAGTGTAGAAACCCAGGCGAACATAATCAAGCACATATAAGAAATATCCTTAAGGAGTGCAAGACTACAACATGGTAGAGTGTCAAACAACATAGGATTAGGCCAACAAATTTAATATGAAAGTCTAGAACAAGGAAGGTTTCACGTGGAGTAAGCAGGGTACTAATACCAAGATAACTAGTCCAGTTAAACAAATTGAGTGTGCTAGTCTAGACATGAAGAAGTTCAACTCAGCAAAGCCAATCCAAGAGATAATACACAAATACAACATGTACAACTCTTAACCAAGTTCTTGAGGACAATCAAGGGCATAGCTTAAACTAGGTTAACAATACCTGACTAGAATACATGTAAAATTTATTGCAGAAACTCATTTAGGATTTAGGTTGATCACTTCATGACATATTTATCTAATGGAATTCACAAATGTGGCCACATGAACATGAAGGTTAATAGAAGACCTTCACAGTGATGTTTTTAAGAAATTTTAACAGAACACATTTAAAGAGAGCAGGCAACCAAACAACTAGGTTGATTCATTTGACTACAATGACAGGCTTGTATTGACCTTTACGTGTTCACAATTGCCATAGTCCCATCTTTATCAAAGCAAATAATTTAAGTTCATGAGATAGATAAACAGGTAGTAGTTTTAATCTATGTGAGACCGATGAAACAGGCATTTATAGCTCAGTAGGACATAAGAATATATGATTTCAATTTAAATAATTAAAGAGAGGAAAGATCGATATGCATTACTTTCCTTTGAACAGGGAACCAAACAGAGATTCTATTTAGCCGTTTGGGAAAAAAATCTCAAACTTCGACCAGCGAATAAAACTCAAAACTAGAAAAAAGAGGAAGAAAGTGAGAAATCAGTTAAAACTCTAAGCTTTTGATTGTGAGATGATTCTTAGTGTATGTTGTTATGTGTTCGTGTTAAGTCGTGTTTGGTGAGAGCATTGAAGGCTATATTTATAGTGTCATTCAATGACTAGGGTTCCAACAAATTTGAAATTGTGAGTGGAAGATGACGAATATCGGATGATGGAAGCAAATCAAGTAAAATCAGAGAAAACAAAGGGGAAAATTATCAAAGGATTTTACTTGGGCGATTTAAGAATCAAAATCCATCAGCTAAGGATCTAAACACATAGGACACTGCATTTGACCTCTGGTATTGAATCCTCATGATGAAACCCTGAAAAACTCCATGTATGCTCTGGTTTGATAGAGCATAAGAGAAATCGAACGATTTGAAGTTACATTTTTTGGCTAGGGTTTCGGATTTTTAGGTGATTTGAATTTGAGTGATGATAGAGGAAATGAACCGGTTAGATTCCCGGATCAGGAGGCAAAAGGGATGATTCAAGGTGAAATATCATGACCTTGCACGAATTTGTGCAAGGCCTGGTGAATGATGGAGGTTAGGCAGATGAGAGAAAAGAGAGTGAAAAGGGAAAGGGTGGCGGCTGGTCAAGGGACAAATGATTTAGGGTTTAGGTAACTAGGTTTGTCTCGTGGATTTAAGCGGAGTGACGGGATATGGGCCATTGGATCATTTGATCAACGGCCCTGATAATTCATGTATTAAAAGGTTTTAATGAGGAAAAACGGAGACCGTTGGTCCTTGTAATCGAACGATTAAGATAAAATCTGGTGGTGATTTTAAAAAATGAGAAAAGAAATATTAGACTTGGTTCGTTGATGGTGTGGCTCGACGGACAAGATTGAGCATGTTTGTTTTGTGAGTGAGTGAGGCCGGTGACGTGGTGCAATTCTATTGGTTCTCAGGGCGTTTCTGGTGGATTGCCAAAGTGGAATAGAGGGTCGTTTAGATTGGGTTAGATGGGGTAATTGGGCTTGGGTATTTGGGTTGTTTTGATTTATAAAGTAGCTATTTTGTTTTAAATTATACAATTGCGAATGTAGCCATTTCGGCCTTTAACCCTTTTATAATTAATTTAAATGAACTTAAATAATTTTAAGAAAATATTATAGAAATTAAAATCATCAAATACACTACTAATTACTATAATTAGTTAATTAATTATTAAATATCTTTTTCTCTATTAATTCCGGATTTATTTAAAAATAGTAGGCTATTTTACCAAAATTAAGGAATAACCTTATTAAATTAATTATAAACCTCTGTAATGAATGTAAAAGTTATTTTAGTAGTTTCAAAAATAGTAAGAGTGATATATTTATAATTATAATACTAAATTATTAATTTAACACCACTAATTACTTAATTTATATAAAAAAAAGTATTTATTAATTATAAAATATTTTCAAAATACTTACTAAAAATTAAGTGCAAGTAAATTAATTATAAAAAGGAGGGTCAAAATTGGCCGTCAACATTTAGGGAAAACATAAAACATAAAGAGATAAAATCTACAACATATGTAATGATTTGAGGCGTGCTTCGTGGTTTTGAAATGATTATTTGATCATGCTCATTTCATTGACATAGCAATAGACATGCCTTAGTTATTGAACATCCCTCCGCTTCTATGATTATTTATTATGTCCTCATGCACGATTGTTGAAAGTTGCGAACTTACACTTTTATGACACTTTGGTATTATTGTTGTGATATTGTGGCACTTGGCATTATTGTTTTGTGGTACCGTGGCACTTTTGGACATGTTGAGAAGATTGATTGGGGGTGTCAGCATGAGGCTTTTTCCGTACGATTTCTTTGTCTATGGTTTGTGCGCGTTGGGAGAAATAAAGGGGGCGTTATCTCGGGCTGCCCTCCTGGCGTAATAAGGGTGGCATATCATTTTATGTGCACATGCAGCGCAATAAGGATGGCATTTGATGATACTATGTGATGTTTCGGTATCTTCTTATTGTCAGTGTTTGACATTTCATCACATGTTTTAGCTCTATTTGTTGTTTCGTGATCAAAGATGGGTTTCACTACACTGAGTTGATATCACATGTTCTAAAGGGATTGTAATTATTGTTATCAGTTATATATCAATTATCAGTTTTTTATATATTCATTGCACAGGTTATTTGTCTAGTGAGTATCAAACGACTTATACCTCGTCACTACTCTATCGAGGTTAGTCTTGATACTTACTGGGTACCGATTGTGGTGTACTCATGCTATGCTTCTATACTTCGTTTTGTGCAGATCCAAGTACTTCTGACCTGAATGATCAACAGTGAGGCTTAGCACACACCGAAGACTTCAAGGTATCCGTGCATGATCCGCAGGCCTCAGAGTCATCCTCTTGTTTCACTTCTACTATTTATGCATTTCAGACAGTGCTGTATTTTGATATTGATCTCGTGTATTCAGTTAGAGGTTGTGACTCTGTACCACCTAGTTCTGAGATATTATGTTGAGTATTTGCCGCTTCGGCCTGTATTACTCTTATTTTCGCTTGTATTTTAAACTCCATTTTTGTTATTTCATGCTTTAATTATTTTAAATAATGTTGAGAGACTGGCTTACCTAGTTTGGAGACTAGGTGGCATCACAACTCCTAAGGAGGGATTTTGGGTCATGACAAGTTGATATCAAAGCTCTAGGTTCATAGGTTCTACAAGTCACAAGCAAGTTTAGTAGAATCTTGCTGATCGGTACAGAAAAGTCTGTACTTTTCTTCGAGAGGCTACGGAACCATTAGGAAATTTTGCTTCTTTCATTCCTTTTCATGCGAGTTTACTGATTTCCGAGCTTGTGCTTTTGTCTTTCTATTCTCACACATATGGTGAGGACACGCACTACCGAATCAGATGAGCAGAAACATGCGCCCCTTGCGAGAGCCTTGAGAGGCTGGGGCCGAGGCCGAGGAGGGGTACATGGTACAGCTAAAGCACTTGCCAGAGCAGCGACTGAGGAGCCACCAATAGCTCCGATTGGGGAGCAGGCACCTGAGACGCTTGCTACTATGCCTAAACTCCATGAGACTCTGGCACAGTTCCTAAGCATGTTCGAAACTTTAGCTCAGGCGGGATTGATCCCAATTGCACCAGCTACTTCTCAGGATTGGGGGGCTCAGAATCCCATCGCCCGTACTCCAAAGCAGCAGGTCCACACTGATCAGGTTCTGGATGTTATGCCAGCACAGCGTGTTGGTGCACCTTATTTTGCACAAGACAAAACAAACTACAACTTATAGTACTCTACAAGGATATTAAAGTTTAGAGCTGCCACCTAATGTTTTAGGTACACTATGACACCTATGTTACACTATATAATGTACACTTCAACGGTGGTCTAATAAACTGTTGAGATTCTAAGTAAAGGTTCAAGTTATCTCGAGGGGAAGGTGTTAGGCATCCCTCAAGATCCAAAAAATGTGGTTCCTGCGGACTCAATCAAAAATATGAGGGAATGTTCAAAAGAATGACTAATTTTAGTATGACGAATAGCAAAAGTAATTCGAATGAAGAGTTACTAAACATAAGTGTCAAAATAATATTTTATGTACAAAGAATGTGAAATGAGTATGTGAAAATTATATTTTTTGATGACTTGGTACAAGGTGAAGAAAATATGTAATAACAAATAGAGTATTTGCAAATTAATTAAAAGAATTGTAATTAAACAATGCACTTGGAAGAATTTTACTTATATCCAAATATAAACTATTTTGAGTGATAGGCTAAATGTAAAGAAGAAGAAAAACTCACTTTAAAGTGATTGGCCATAAGTGGGAAAGAATCACCTTTGAGTAATTTTGTATAATGAATAGGACAGAAATAGTTGGTTTAACATTTACAAGAAAATTAAGAAAGTAAATAAAATAGAAGGCAATTAATTATGACAAGAGAATAGTAAAATATTTATATTTAGGTGCATATGTAATAAAAGCTAAATGGACAAAGTGTATATAATAATTACATCTTGAAAATCAATGCATAAGACATAAAGAGACGAATTTGGTATTTTAAACGAATTGGTTAAGTAGATGAAATATGGATAATGTATGTATTTGACTAAAGTATATATAAAAAATGTAATAAAGAATAATAACAATAAACAAGACAAGGTTAAATGATATACAAACACTATGTTATGCACTATTAATTAACTGAGTAACGTATGGAAGCATTTGTTTTGAAATAATTGAACAAGTATAAGAAGTTGATAAAGAAATTAAAATATAAGAGAATAAGTAATGATGAGTGGAATATGTGTAAATTGACTAAATGAATATTAATTAAAAATATGCTTGAAAGAATTTTATAACGACCCGGCCTGTCGTTTTAAGAGCCCGTTACCCCATTTACAGCATATTTTGTACTTTATAGATGTTAAGTGATTTGCTGGGGTAGTCAGTTCGAGCCCGGAGGGATTTCGGAAGGAAATGAGACACTTAGTCTCATGGTTAAAGCCTTAAGTTGCAATGGTTGCCCCGATATTGACTTATGTGTGAACAACTCTCGAATGGAGTTTTGATGGTTCCGTTGGCTTTGTTGGGTGATTGTGGACTTAGGAGCGTGTCCAAATTGTGATTTGGAGGTCCGTAGTGGAATTAGGCTTGAAATGGCACAAGATTGGATTTTATGGAAAGTTTGACCGAGGGTGGACATTTTGATATCAGGGTCGAATTCTGATTCCGAAAGTTGGAGAAGGTTCGTAATGTCATCTGTGACTTGTGTGCAAAATTTGGAGTCAATCGGACGTGATTTGATAGGTTTCGGCGTCATTTGTAGAAGTTGGAATTTCCTTAGTTTCAATAGGCTTGAATTAGGGTGTGATTCGTATTTTTGAAGTTGTTTGATGAGATTTGAGGGCTCGACTAAGTTCGTATCGTATTTTTAGACTTGTTGCTATGTCTGGTTGAGATCCTGGGGCCCTCGGGTTGATTACAGATGGTTAACGGATCAAAAGTTGAAGTCGAAAGAATGTTGAAGACTGAGCTATCCTGCGGAGCTTTGATCACAGGTGCGAGCTCACAGGTGCGGACTGGAATGAGCAGGTGCGAGTTTGAAGGGGAATGTGTAGGTGGCCGCAGGTGCGAGGGAATTGCTGCACCTGCATGACTGCAGATGTGGCAGGGAGACCGCAGAAGCGGAATTGGGCAAGGGAGTTGGGACCGCAGAAGCGGCACAGATGCTCGCAGAAGCGAGTCCACAAAAGCGGAGTGGGGGACTGCAGGAGCAGAAGGAGCCGCAGATGCCAGTGAAAGGTATATTCTTCGATATCACAGAAGCAATTAAGTTTCCGCAAAAGCAAAAGTGCTGACAGAACACTTAAATACAAGGGTTCGCAATTTTGCTTCATTTTAAACATTTTGAGCTCGGGTTGTGGCGATTCTTGAGAGGATTTTCGAGGGGACTCTTGAGGTAAGTCCCTTGTGCTCATTTTTTATCAATAACTTGCTCCCTATTGATTTTCCCATCTAGTTGGTGTGTATTTAACGTGTAAATTTGGAGTTTGGCGCTAGGGATTTAGAGAGTTTGATTTGGGGATTTGGGTGATGATTTGGTGTCAGATTTTGAAAATTTTGGTATGGTTGAACTCGTGGTTGAATGGCTTTTGGAAATTGTGACATTTATCAAATTTTGAGATGTGGGCCCAAGGGCCGACTTTTGAGTCGATTTTTGACTTTTGCGTAATAGCTAGCATTTTCTTATGGAGTTGAGTCCTTTAGCTCGTACTGATTATATCGAATTGTTTATGGCAAGATTCGAGGTAAGTAACAGTTCTAAATTTGGTTCTGAGGGTATGAAACCCCAGATTTGTGTTGTGTGATTGGTTTTGAGAAGACTCACATGCTAGGTGACGGGCGTGTGGGCGTGCACCGTAGGAATTGTGACTTCGGTCAATTATGTGGAACCTTATAGTTGAATAATCTATTGTTTTATGTACATTTTTCCACATATTAGAGAAGTTGAACTGCAAATCATGTTTAGACCATGTGTTGACACTGTAAAGACCCACAGAGGTCGTGTACATGTTGAATTACCGGCTAAATTATTATTTTGTACTCAGTCACAGATTTACATGAATATTACATCTCAGTCTCTATTTTCCATTATTGATGCATTATATCATTGTTGTTTGGGCTGCTTATCATGATTTCTGAGAGTCCGAGAGACTAGAGAGGTTGATGACTGAGTGAGGCCGAGGGGCAGCATGTTTCATTGATATATGCCATAATTGGCTTTTTATAGCACTAGGTCTGAAGGAGCCCCTCTGGAGTCTGTACACACCCCCAGTGAGCGCAGGTACCTACTGAGTGCGAGTGCCTAGTGCCGAGTGCTGAGTGATTGAGAGGAATGAGTGACTGTGAAGAAAGAGTGATTGTGAGGTTGGAGTGAATGGGAGGACTGAGTGACTGTTGCTCTGAGAGGATGCATTGACTTCATTGTTGTAGCACTTCAGCTGTCATATATCACTGTCTTGAAATTTCTGAGAGAATTATCTTCTGTTTTAGTTGAACTTGACATGAATTAACTGTTTTGGCCTTAATTGTCAAACTTGAAAGCATGACTACCTTACTATGTTGAAATAACTGTAATTAAACTTTAGTTGTGAAGCTCGTGACTACTTTCAGTTCCTTATTTAGTCTCGTTACTTACTGAGTTGGTTGTACTCACACTACACCCTGCACTTCGTGTGCAGATCCAGGTGTTTCCGGACACGGTAGGTGTTGATTTCATCACACAGTTAATCTTTTGGGAGATTCCAAGGAAGCTGTTCGGCGTTTCGCAAACCTTGTCTCTCCTTCCCTATCTTCCCGCTTATTGTATTTAGTTTCAGACTATTATAGACAGTGTTTCCCAGACTTGTTATGTATAGATGCTCATGTACTCTGTGACACCTCGGTAGTTGGGAACTCCCGTGTTGAGTTTTGGGTTTCTATCCCTATTTATGAGAATTTTTATTATTTAAACTGCTTTAATCTATTTTCTGTTAAAAGTGTGGAAATTAATTCGTAATGTCGGCTTGCCTAGTGCCACATTAGGCGCCATCACGACAGGTTAGGATTTTGGGTCGTGACAAGTTGGTATCAGAGCCTAGGTTTCATAGGTCCCACGAGTCATGGCAGGTTTAGTAGAGTCTTGCAGATCGGTACGAAGACGTCTATACTTATCTTCGAGAGGCTGTCGAACTCTTAGGAAACTTCACATTCTTGTCTTCTTGTCATACGGATTTCTTGATTCCGGTAACTAAACTTTTGTATTCTAATCTCTCACAGATGGTGAAGACACATGCTACCGGGCAGGACGGACAGCCACCAGTACCACCAGTTGGGGCCACGAGAGGTCGAGGTTATGGTAGGGGCAGAGGTGCAGCTCGTACAACAGCTAGAGAAGCATCTGCAGATCCACCAGTTGCTCCAGCTCAGGAGCAGGTTCAGGATGTTGTTGAGCCAGTGGGGCCAGCTCATACACCAGTTGTGCCCATTGTGATTCCAGGCCTTCTGAAGGAATTGGCCCAAATATTCACTGTTTGTACTGGCCTTGCTCAAGGGGTTTCGGCTCAGGCCGGGGGAGGTACTCATACCCCTGCCGCCAGTACTCCAGAGTAGTTGATGAAGGGACTCTAGACAGCGGGGGTACTACCAGCCCAGCTAGTTGCAGCTGCTCAGGTCCAGGTGGTCCCCGTTATGACTGATGATGAACAGAGGAGACTTGAGAGATTTGGGAGGCTTCAGCCTCCATCATTTAGCGGTGCTGAGTCAGAGGATGCTCAAGGCTTCTTGGATAAGTGCCAGCGGATTCTTCGCACGCTTGGTATTCTGGAGACTAGTGGGGTCTCGTTCATAACTTTTCAATTCATTAGGGTTGCCTTCAGATGGTGGGAGGCTTATGAGAAGCGCAGGCCAGTCGGTGCAGCACCATTTACATGGCAAGACTTCTCCGTTCTCTTCTTGGAAAAGTTCGTGCTGTAGTCTCACAGAGAGGAGCTGAGCAGACAGTTTGAGCAGTTACGTCAGGAGGGCATGTCTGTAATTCAGTATGAGATGAGATTTTCTGAGTTGGCTCGTCATGCCGTTTTGCTGGTTCCCACTGATAGGGAGAGGATTAGGAGGTTCATTGATGGCCTCACATATCAGATGTGGTTGCTTATGACTCTGGAGAGGGTGTCTGGTGCTACTTTTAACGAGGTGATTGACATTACTCGGCAAATAGAGATGGTCCACAGCCAGGAGCGTGGAGAGAGGGAGGCCAAGAGGCCTCGTGGATAGGGTGGTTTCAGTGGTGCTCCTTATGGAGGTCAGTTCTACGACGGCAGGGGTTGTCCTTATAGGCACGCTCAGACTGCTCGTCCAATTTACCATGGTGCGTCATCCAGCCATGGTTCATACAGTTCTCATTAGGGTCAATCATCTCTCAGTGCCCTTCTAGCTCAGAGTTCGCTCCGTGCTCCATCAGCTCAAGTTTTCTAGCAATTATTCCAGGACTCGGGCCCCCTTCAGTCCCCACCACCAGCACCGTGGAGTTGCTTTGAGTGTGAGGAGTTTGGGCATATGTGGAGGCAGTGTCCTCGTTGCTTGGAAGGTCCAGTGTAGCAAAGGAGTCAGGCTACAACTTCAGCACCAGTTACTTCACCACCCGCCCAACCAGCTCGGGGTGGGGCTCAGTCAGCTAGGGGTCGCCCAAGAGGGGGAGACCGATCAAGTGTAGGCCTGACCCAATGCTAGGCTATTACTACCAGGCCAGATGTTGTTGCTTCCGATGCAGTGAACATAGGTATTGTCTTAGTATGCCACAGGGATGTCTCTGCATTATTTGACCTTGGTTCCAATTATTCGTATGTATCATCGCATTTTGCTCATTATCTATATATGCCCCGTGAGTCCTTAGTTTTATCTGTTCATGTATCTACGCCAGTGGGTGATACTATTTTTGTGGACCGTGTCTATCGGTCATGTGTAGTGATTGTTGGGGGATTGGAGACTGGAGTTGATCTCTTATTGCTTAGTATGGTGGACTTCGACGTGATCTTGGGTATGGATTGGTTGTCTCCATGTCATGTTGTTCTGGATTGTCACGCTAAGATCGTGACGTTTGCGATCCTGGGATTGCCAAGGATTGAGTGGAGAGGTTCTCTAGACTATGTTCCCAGTAGAGTGATTTCATTGAAGGCCCAGCGGATGTTTGGAAAAGCTTGCTTATCTTATTTGGCCTTTGTGAGGGATGTTAGTGCTGATACTCCTACTATTGATTCTGTTCCGATGGTGCAAGATTTTCCGGATGTGTTTCCTGCAGACTTGTCGGGCATGCCACCTGACAGGGATATTGACTGTGGAATTGACTTGATGCCGGGCACTCAGCCCAGTTCTATTCCACCGTATCATATGGCACCAGCTAAGTTGAAGGAATTGAAGGAGCAACTTTAGGAACTTCTTGATAACGGGTTTATTAGGCTAGTGTGTCACCTTGGGGTGCACCGATTCTGTTTGTAAAGAAGAAAGATGGTACTATGTGGATGTGCATTGATTACAAGCAGTTGAACAAAGTTACAATCAAGAACAAGTATCCTTTGTCGTGCATTGATGATCTATTTGACCAGCTTTAGGAAGCGAGGGTGTTCACTAAGATTGACCTGAGGTCTTGGTATCACCAGTTGAAGATTCGGGATTCGGATATTCTAAAGACAGCATTCAGTACCCGTTATACCCATTATGAGTTCCTCGTGACGTCTTTTTGATTGACCAATGCCCTAGCAACATTCATGCGTCTGATGAATTGTGTATTTCAGCCTTATCTTGACTCGTTTGTCATAGTGTTCATTGATGATATCCCGGTTTACTCTCATAGCGAGGAGGAGCATGCCCAGCATTAGAGGATTGTGTTGCAGTGGTTGAGGGAGGAGAAGCTTTATGCTAAGTTCTCCAAATGTGAGTTTTGGCTTAGTTCAGTGGTGTTCTTGGGGCACGTGGTGTCCAGTGAGGGGATTCAGGTGGATCCAAAAAAGATAAAGGCGGTTCAGAGTTGGCCCAGACCGTCCTCAGCTATGGAGATTCGGAGCTTTCTCGGCTTGGTCGGTTATTATCGTCGCTTCATGGAGGGTTTCTCGTTTATTACATCGCCTTTAACCAAATTGACCCAGAAGGGTGCTACTTTCAGGTGGTCCAATGAGAGTGAGGAGAGCTTTCAGAAGCTCAAGACTGCCTTGATCACAGCTCCAGTTCTAGTTTTGCCTTCAGCTTCAGGCTTTTATACAATGTACCATGATGCTTCTCAGATCGGTATTGGATGTGTTTTGATGCAGGAGTGTGGAGTTATTGCTTATGCTTCACATCAGTTGAAACCCCATGTGAAGAACTACCTTTCCATGATTTGGAGTTAGCTGTCATCATTCATACATTGAGGATTTGGAGGCATTATCTCTACGGTGTGTCTTGTGAGGTGTTTACAGATCATCGGAGTCTCCAGCACTGGTTCAAACATAAGGATCTAAATTTGAGGCAGCGGAGATGGTTGGAGCTGCAAAAGGACTATCATATCACTATTTTGTATCATCCCAAGAAGGCCAATATGGTGGCCGATGCCTTGAGTAGAAAGGCAGTGAGCATGGGTAGCCTTGCATTCATTCCTATTGGTGAGAGACCCCTTGCAGTTGATGTTCAGGCCTTGGCCAACCAGTTCGTGAGATTAGATGTCTCGGAGCTCAGTCAGGTTCTAGCTTGTGTGGTATCTCGGTCTTCCTATATGATAGCATCAGAGAGCGCCAGTATGATGATCCTCATTTGCTTGTCTTTACGGACATGGTTCAGCACGACGATGCCAAAGATGTTACTATTGGGGATGATGGTGTATTGAGGATGCAGGGTCGGATTTGTGTGCCTAATGTGGATGGGCTACAGGAGTTGATTCTTGAGGAGGCCTACATTTCGCGGTATTCCACCCATCCGGGTGCCGCGAAGATGTATCAGGACTTGAGGCAGCATTACCAGTGCCTCAATTGTCAGCAGGTAAAGTATGAGCATGAGACCTGGTGGATTGCTTCAAAGGATAGAGATTCCAGAGTGGAAATGGGAGAAGATCACCATGGATTTTGTAGTTGGGCTCCCACAGACACTATTTGGGTAATTATAGATCGGCTGACCAAGTTCGCGCACTTCACTCCAGTTGGTACTACTTATTCTTCAGAGTGGTTGGCTGAGATTTACATCCGAGAGATTGTTCGCCTTCACGGTGTGCCAGTGTCCATCATTTCAGATCAGGGCATGTAGTTTACATTGCATGTTTTGGAGAGCCGTGCAGCGAAAGTTGGGCACCCAGGTTGAGTTGAGCATAGCATTTCACCCTCAGACGAATGGAAAGTCCGAGTGCACTATTCAGATATTGGAGGACATGCTACACGCTTGTGTCATTGATTTTGGGGGTTCGTGGGATCAGGTTTTGCCGCTTGCATAGTTTGCCTACAACAACAGCTACTAGTCGAACAGTAGATGGCTCCGTATGAGGCTTTGTATGGGAGACGGTGTAGATCTCCGATGTGTTGGCTTAAGCCTAGTGAGGCTAGGCTATTGGGTGCAGTCTAGGCAGATAAGTGATGCCGACAGAAAGGTTTGTGATGTTGCTTACGTGGTTGGGGAGAAGGTTCTTCTCAAGGTTTCACACATGAAGGGTGTTATGAAGTTCGGGAAGAAGGGCAAGTTGATCCCTCAGTATATTGGGCCGTTTGAGGTACTTTAGAGGATTGGAGAGGTGGCTTACAAGCTTGCCTTGCCACCTAGTTTGTCGAATGTGCATCCAGTATTTCATGTTTCTATGCTGAGGAAGTATGTCGCCGATCCGTCTCATATTTTGGAGCACAGTTCAGTTGGATGGTGATCTGACTTATGATGTGGAGCTGGTGGCCATTTTGGATCGGCAGGTTCGAAAATTAAGGTCAAAGGACATAGCTTTAGTGAAGGTGCAGTGGAGAGGTCAGCCACTTGAGGAGGCTACTTGAGAGACCGAGCGAGATTGCAGAGCAGATATCCACACCTATTTGAGACTCCAGGTACATTTCTAGACCCGTTCTAGGACGAACATTTGTATAAGAGGGGGAGGATGTAACGACCCGGCCGTTCGTTTTGAGAGTTGTAGCCATGTTCCCCCATCTACTGTTCATTTTGTACTTTATAGATGTTATGTGACTTTCCAAGGTAGTCGGTTGGGCCCGAAGGGATTTCGGAAGGAAATGAGACACTTAGTCTCATGGTTGAAAGCTTAAGTTGCAATGGTTGCCCGAATGTTGACTAATGTGTAAATGACTTTGAACTGGAGTTTCGGCGGTTCTGTTGGCTCCGTTGGGTGATTTTGGACTTAGGAGCGTGTCCGGATTGTGATTTGGAGGTCCGTAGTGGAATTAGCCTTGAAATGGCAAAATATTAAATTTTTTAGAAAGTTTGAGCGGGAGTGGCCTTTTTGATATCGGGGTTGAATTCCGATTTCGGAAGTTGGAGTAGGTTCGTTATGTCATTTTTGACTTGTGCACAAAATTTGGGGTCAATCGGACGTGATTTGATAGGTTTTGGCATCGTTTGTAGAAGTTGGAATTTCCTTAGTTTCAATAGGCTTGATTTGTGGTGCGATTCGTGTTTTAGAAGTTTTTGATCTGATTTGAAGGCTTCACTAAGTTTTTATCGTATTTTTAGACTTCTTGGTATGTTTGGTTGAGGTCCTGGGGGCCTCAGGTTGATTCCGGATGGTTAACAGATCAAAAGTTGAAGTTGAGAGATTGCTGAAGACTAAGCTCTGCTGGTGTAATAGCACCTACGGAGCTTTGATCGTAGGTGCGAGCTCATAGCTGCGGACTGGAATGCGCAGGTGTGAGTTTGGAGGGGAATGTGCAGGTGGCCGCATGTGTGAGGGAATTGTTGCACCTGCGTGACCGCAGATGCGGCAGGGGGACCGCAGAAGCGGAATTTGGAATGGGAGCTGAGACCGTAGAAGCGGCTTAGATGCTCGCAGAAGCGAGTCCGCAAAAGCGGAGTGGGGGACCGCAGGAGCGGAAGGAACCGCAGATGCGGGTGAGAGTTCGCTTCTTCGATGCTGTAGAAGCGGTTAAGTTTTCGCAGAAGCGGAAGTGCTGGCAGAACCTTAAATACAAGAGTTCGCGATTTTGCTTCATTTTTAACATTTTGAGCTCGGGTTTTGGCGATTCTTGAGAGGGTTTTCGAGGAGATTCTTGAGTTAAGTCCCTTGTGCTTATTTTTTATCAATAATCTTCCTTTCCCATTGATTTTCCCACCTATTTGGTGTGTATTTAAGGTGTAAATTTGGAGTTTGAGACTAGGGATTTGGGGATTTGGGTGATAATTTGATGTCGGAATTTGATAAATTTGGTATGGTTGGACTCGTGGTTGAATGGGATTTTGGGTTGTGTCTTTTATTGAATTTCGAGACGTGGGCCTGGGGGCCGACTTTTGGGTCGATTTTTTACTTTTGCTTAATAGCTTAGAATTTTCTTATTGAGTTGAGTCCGTTAGCCCGTATTGATTACATCAAACTGTTTATGGCTAGATTCCAGGAATTTGGAGGTCGTTTCGTGAGGCAAGGCTGTGTTAGAATAGAGATTTGCTCGGATTGAGGTAAATAACAGTTCTAAATTTGGTTCTGAGGGTATGAAACCCTAGATTATGTGTTATGTGATTGGTTTTGAGGTGACGCGCATGCTAGGTGACGGGCGTGTGGGCGTGCACCGTATGAATTGTGACTTGGTCAATTTCATGGAACCGTGTAGTTGAATAATCTATTATTTTCTGTACATTTTTCCACGTGTCAGAGAAATTGAACGGCAAATCATGTTTAGACCATGTGTTGACACTGTAGGACCCACAAAGGTCGTGTATATGTTGAATTATCTGCTAAATTGTTGTTTTGTACTCAGTCACAAATTTACTTGCATATTACATCTTAGTCCCTATAGTTCATTATTGATGCATTATATCATTGTTGTTTAGGCTGCTTACCATGATTTCTGAGAGCTCGAGAGACTAGAGAGGTTGGTGACTGAGTCAGGCCGAGGGCTTGATTGTGGGTATTTATGGGATCGGGCTGCACGCCGCAGCATGTTTCATTGATATATGCCATGATTGGCTTGTTATGGCGCTTGGGCTGAAGGAGCCCCTCCGAAGTCTGTAGACACCCCCAGTGAGCGCAGGTATCTACTGAGTGCGAGCGCCGAGTGCTGAGTGATTGAGAGGATGCATTTACTTCATTATTGTTGCACTTCAGCTGTCATATATCACTGTCTTGAAATTTCTGAGAGATATTATCTTCTGTTTTAGTTGAACTTGACATGAATTAACTGTTTTGGCCTTAATTGCCGAACTTGAAAGCATGTCTACCTTACTATGTTGAAATTAATGTAATTGAACTTTAGCTGTAAAGCTCGTCACTACTTTCAGTTCTTTATTTAGTCTTGTTACTTACTGAGTTTGTTGTACTCACGCTATACCCTGCATTTCGTGTGCAGATCCTGATATTTCCGGACACAGTGGGTGTTGATTTCATCGCGCAATTGATCTTTTGGGAGATTCTAAGGTAGCTGTCTGGCGTTTCGTAGACCTTGTCTCTCCTTCCTTATCTTTCCGCTTATTGTATTTAGTTCCTGACTATAATAGATAGTGTTTTCCAGACTTGTGATGTACAGATGCTCATGTACTTTGTGACACCCCGATAGTTGGGAACTTCTGCGTTGAGTTTTGAGTTTCTATTCCTGTTTATGAGAATTTTTATTATTTAAACTGCTTTAATTCATTTTCTGTTAAAGTGTGGAAATTATTTCGTAATGTCATTTTGCGTAGTATCACGTTAGGCGCCATCACGACAGGTTAGGATTTTGGATCGTGACAAATTTAACTTATGTACAAGAGTTAACTATTAGAAGTGAAAAAGCTAAATGTAGAAAAATAGAAATTTACTCTAAATGATTAACAAAAGGTGGAAAAGAATAATCTTTAAATAATAATAGTATGCAACCAATAGGGTGAAAGAATGAATCTGATGAATAAAGATTGAATCTCGTATAAAAAAATATGTCAACGCGTTTATGACATGGAAAATCATCGCATCAATATGAAAGAAACATTTGCACCAAAAAATGAGTTACCATTTCAATAAATAACCAAAAGACCACATTTAGAGTCATGGTCTTGAAATACAACTCATGCGAGCCAAATCGAAATGACTACAAGGCCTAAGTCTCTCAACAAATGTACAATAATTCAATTACAATTTCTTTACAATTATGTCCATCCAAAGTGCGTCAGTTAAAGAACAATTTACATATAAAGTGCCTAGTGCTCATATAATTTAAGACAAAGACAAGATTATTTATTTTTTTATTATTTGAAAAAGGATGACATGTTTTCATTCTTATAGATATGACTAATTTAATTAGTTAGGTATACATCAATTCTAAATTAATTAACCATGTCATAAAATATATTCAACATCCCATTACACTTCTAAAATTATTTAACACACAATCTAGCAAATTACTCTGATTATTAACTAGATGAAATACCTAAGTGTAGCAAATAAGTAATATCAAAGTAAGCAAGCAAGCACATTTTATCTACAATTTTCACTATACTTTACATTTTGGGTACATATGAGAAACAGAAAGTACGAAGTAGGGATTCGACGGGATAGGTTTCATCTCCAAGTGTCGTCTTCCGAAAGCGACTCCACGTAATAATACCTCGCAAGACAAGAGAAGTAAATTGTTAGTAAAATAACATAAGGTAAAATAAATTAAATGACATATTTTGAAATGATTATTGGTTTTAAAATATTTTTGGAACATTGTTTTTGAAAGAATTTGGAAAATGTTTTCGAAAGACTTTAGGAAAATAGTTAAGAATAACATAGGAAAATACTCTTTGAATAAATTGAAAATATTTTTGTTTTCGAAAGATTGTTTGAAAAAATATTTTTTGGGAAAATTGTTTTTGGGAAATAGTATTGGAAGATAGTTTTAATAAATAATATAGGAGGCTCAGATACATGTAATATCCGATATCCGTTTAGACACAGGAACCGCCTCGGTAGCAACTTCGGAGGCTAACCAAGTTACCTCCCATAGGTTGTTGGCTCGTATTCTCATCATTTTTTCTTTTTCGATGTTTATTATCAGCGCCTCGTTATTTCGGACCCAATCTGAGTGTCATTCGGGGCGTTGTGGCCTCACAAATATTATTCTCATCGACCTCATTAACAGAGCGAAACCAAACGAATAGCAACGGGCCAAATACATAGACAGCCCCTTAATGTTGACAGCAAAATCCATTTAAACATCTCAACTAACCCTTGTACCTATTAGACAGTCAAACACTGACTGAAGTGTACCTATTGAACCCTTCATGTACATGTGGCACAAAGAATGAGTTTCACTTCAGGTCCAACGCGTTAATGAATAACTGAAATGTAATTTTTTTTATTTTTTTTATTATCTTTCTTCTTCTTCACTCTCCTTTGTCGCGTGAATCAGTCATCTTTACATTTTCAAGCTTCTCACAAGTTTTGTTCTTAAATCCTCTTGATAACATTCTTCTTCACAAAAATAATAAAATTTACACAATTCAAAAATTACACAGTCAAAAATAATATCTTGAAATTAATAACAACATCGGTCTCTCTGCCACCACCAACCACCCTTGCTTCGTCCTCACTCCACCCTCACCAAAAATTTCATCAATATCTGCTCCATCTAGCAAGAACTCATATAGCAAGAACTCATAAGCGAAAATATTGGACCATTTCTAATTAAGTCCAAAACTATGTGCAACAGATCAAAAAAATGTCAATTGACCCAATTAAGTTTTAACATTTAACACAACCCACTTCAAAATCGAGATTTATTTTCTTCAATCTCCTTGTCTTCAAGGAGTTTGGTGTTTGATTTGGAACAATAAATTTATTGGAAAGCAAGTTGAGACTCATTGAAAGGCGATAAGCTTTGTTACGGGAGGAATCCAAGGAGTCATCGGTATCGATTTTTATTGCTGGTTTTCTTCATTTGTTGCGGCATTATTATAGTTGTCATTTGTTTAGATGTTGCAAAACAAGACTTGATCGTATAATGTGAATTCTAGCATAATTTGATCTGAAAATGAGGAATGAAAACATATCAGTGCATGATTGTGTAGTGTGAATCTTGAAAAGAAAAACAAGAACATTAGCCAAATCGCTCATATCCCTTTCTAACCTAAATATATTCGTGTTTCTTTAGATGAGGAAGAAGAAACAAAAGAAAAGCAACAAAAAAAAGAGAAACAATGAAGAAGAAAATGAACGACGATGGACATGAAGAAAGGAAAAGGGATAATCAGAAAGAAAGTTTTTCTTGTTTTGACTTAAAGTGTTTAGCTTTTCCTTTTAAATTTTGTTTTATTCCTTTGTATTTTACACGTGTCACCCATTAATCGGTCCCTGCTTACATCAGTGGAGAGTAAAAAACACGCGCTCCTTTTTAGACAAAAATTATGACTCAAGTGTTTAATAGGTACACTTCGGTGAGTGTTGAAGTGTCAAATAGGTGCAAGGGTGAGTTGAGGTGTCTAAATGAATTTTGGTGCCAACTTTAAGAGGTTGTCTATGTATTTGACCAATAGCAGCAAGTCAAACAATGACGCCTAATAATGGAGTAAAATTTCATTACAATCAGAAGCTAAAATGATAATGAATTCTATTACGCGGCGCCTTCCTGAGGTTCTTTGGAAGGGCGACGTAAGGCTGAGCAATCGATGTCAGTGCGATTTTGCTGTCCGCCAAATGAGATCCCCTCCGTACGCTAGACTAAATTGTCAGTGCCGTATGGAAAAATCAAAGTCGTGAGCGTCTGAGAGAACGGAAAAGAGCAATTGATGAATGAAAGCTGATTGTATTGATGAAATAACATTGTTACAAAAGCTACGAGGTGTCGAGGGGGAGAGACAACAGTACAGAGAAATGTTTGCTTGCTTGTATGTTTGAATGCTTGATCCCTATAAAAGCTGTAGATGCATACTGAATGTCAAATGAAGTAAATCTACTCTATATTTACAATAAAAGGACTTAGACTTCTACAAAGTAAAAACAAGTCCAGTGGCAGCAACTTTGTCTTGAGCATCAGGGTCTGCACGCGCGTTGCTATCGGCGCGCGCAGCACTATTTGTGTCTGCATGCGGCTGGGCGCTGACGCTTGGATCATGATGGGTGCGCGCGGCATTGTCTGTGCACGCGGCATTGTCTGTGCGCGCGGCGCTGTTGGCATTCGCAAGCCGCTGGCCGCTGGCAAGGAGTTTTGGTGGGGCGACAAAGGCACATGCGCGCTTGTCACTTGGTGCTGCCGAGACCACGGGGCCGACCGTGGCGCTAGGCGTTGGGAAGCTTGCCAGGACGCCACGGGGTGCGTCCAAGGGGTCATGGGGCGAGGCTGGAAAGCAGCCCATGACATTCTCCCCCACTTGAGTTGGCGACGTCCTCGGAGCCTTACCTGCATGATGATGATGATTGGTCAGGCTTCCGTCGGCTGGGAGGTCTGTTCCCCTCTGTCTTGTGGGATGATGATGAGGATCTGAATGATGCTCCATGCATTTCCGAAATGGTTTGAGGCGGCTGACATGGAACACTGGATGGATTTTCCACTTCTTTAGCATCCCAGGCTCCATTGTATGGCTTTCGCTCCGGAATTTTCAGCTTTTGTGACACAGGGGCAATGTTCATGGCACCCCCGATATGGTTGTCGCCTCCTCTAAGCAAGCTTTAAAGGGCAGCATTGACAACGTTGAGCTGGCCTGTCAAGTTATCGATAGTTTGCTACATGGCAGTGATTTTGTCTGTTTCTTGTTCACGTTGGGCTAAATCCTCAGCACGCTCCTATTGGATGTCCTCAAATTTGCCATGAATGCCAGCTGCCTCGACGGCTGCTGTTTGACGGTCATCCTCAGAGTCCCAACTGATGTTTGCAATGTCATTTTCGGCCTGCCGCATTCTGCGGTCCAAGTCGTCCAATCTTTGCACTAGGCTGGTTCTTAAATCAGGCACCGTATCTAAGATGCGCCGTAGTACGTCAACCGTCTGTTCGAGGACAGTGATCCGATCCCCGTAATTCACCATGGTCAGAAATGGTGTAATGGTAATGCGTTCCCTCGTTCGATGTCGAGCCTAGGCTCTGATACCAACTATTACGCGGCACCTTTCTGAGGTTCTTTGGAAGAGCGACGTAAGGCTAAGCAATCGATGTCAGTGCGATTGTTGTCCGCCAAATGAGGTCCCCTCCGTACACTAGACTAGATTGTCAGTACCGTACGAGAAAACCAATGTCGTGAGCGTCTGAGAGAATTGATAAGAGCAATTGATGAATGAAAGCTGATCCTATTGATGAAATGAAATCTATTACAAAAGCTACGCGGTGTCGAGGGGGAGAAACACCAGTACAGAAAAATATTTGCTTGCTTGAATGTTTGAATGTTTGATCCCCCTAATAATGCTTAAAAGAAATAAACCTAAGTTACAAAAGTTGACCTATAAAAGCTGCAGATGCATACTGAATGTAAAATGAAGTAAACCTTCTCTATATTTACAATGAAAAGACTTAGACTTCTGCAAAGTAGAAACAAATCCAGTGGCAGCAACTTTGTCTTGAGCATTAGGGTTTGCGCGCATTACTGTCAGCTAAGGCTGTGGCCCACGGCGGGCCTGGGCCTAGCAGGCACGAGCCTGGCGGTCCTGTGGGTAGGGACCGGCCCGCTACGGGCCTAAGCCCTCATGGGCCCGGGCTAAAATACTAAGGAAGATGTGCCAAAATACAAGTTACATAATAAAGTAAATAATTATCTTTCTTACTCTTCCTCCCCCCAATGGAATGAGCACAACAAGGTACTAATACCACCATTAAAAGGAAAAAAACTAAGAAAGTTACATATTACTCTAAGTATTATCCCTAACAAATCTCATAAATCCTTCAAGGTCCGGAGGAACTTGCGTTGGCGGCGATGGAAAAGAGGCTTGTTCATCACCGCTTCCGGGTGAAGCCGCATCTTGCTCAATTTCTAATAGCATTTCTTCATAAGCTTCATCGACATCCGGTTGTGATTCTGCAAGTCCGAAATTTTTTCTTTCCGAACGGATCCAATCTCGGAAGAGTACTGCCTTTTCCAAGTTATCCCTCATGAACGCTCTATGATCACCGAGTTGAAGTCTCGCTTGACTGAAAACACTCTCCGATGCCACTGTTGAAGCTTGAACGGTTCTCGAGCTATCCTTGAAAGAATCGGATAGTGTTTTTGTTTGTCCTTCCACCATTCCAAGACGTCGAAGGAGCCGTCGGGATTCTCTGATTCAAGTCCCTGCGACAAATAAACTTGAAGCTCATTTAGTTGTGAACTATCACCAATATTCTCACCTTGGGAACCCCTAAACTCCGTCCAAGCACTGAGGGCCTTTATGCCCGCAGTTCTTTTACCTGGTCCTGAAGTGGACGAAGTAGGAGTTGGAATATTGGGTCTAGCATGATCTAAGGCAACTTGATATGCACTATAAATTGTCTGTGCATTTATTTGAATTGAGGCTTTTGCATCTTCAAGTGAAGCAAATTCCTCAGGCGAAAATGACAAAGAGGTATAAATTTTTATATACCAAAATTGGGGACCTCCTAATTTCATGGTAGGGTTTAGTAGGGCGGTAACGCCATAAATAGGGGGGATAAGAAAAAAATATTTTTTAAATTTTTCTTTCATACAATCAATGGCAGCTCGATAAAGGTCATCACCCGCAGAAAATTGATCAAATAAATTTGTTGCAAGTGCAGCAATATAAACTAAAAAGTTAGAAATAGTAGGATAATATTGGCCAGATAAGTCGTTAGTTGCTACAGAAAATACTTCTAAAAAATATATAAGTATTTTAACATTACCCCAATCTTGATTATTTAGGTGTTCGTCGTCTTGATAAATGTCACTACCACCTACACGAGCATTGTAGGTTGCGGTAATTGGGTGTCTATATTCATACGCAACTACTAGACTTTCGTACATGTAGTTCCATCTAGTAGGACAAGGTTTAGGAACCTTTCTTTCCCTAAGGCCACATTCATCACATTTTTTAAAATATTCCCTAAGTCTACTTCTACGGTTTGAGTAGAATAGCCAGTTAAGAGCCAGTTTTACCTTTTCAATTTCTAAGTTTAACAAGCTCATTCCGTCCCCGATAATTAAATGATAAATGTGACAAATGCACCTAACATGAAAAATATTAGAAAATGAGGGATTTAGAGTAGTTGTAAGCATGGTTATTGCGTGGGTGTTACTAGACGCGTTATCCATGATAACAGACATTATTTTATCTGTAATACAAAAATATCTACAAATGTCTGTTACCGTGCTAACTATAAATTTACCAGTGTGGCGTGAGTTAATTATTCTATATGCGATAATGCGTTTTTGCATTATCCAGTCCTCGTCTATCCAATGACTGGTAACGGTTAAATAGTCACAGTCATTGGCACTTCTACCTATGTCTGTAGTAATTGCAATGCGACAATCTATATGGGTAAATAGATATCGCCAAATATTGTTCGGATTCAAGCTTATATTTGTAAATGTCGGCCTTCACGGTAGCACGAGGTCATCCTTTATATGTAGGATTATAAATTTTCCTAATATATTGTATAAAATGGGGGTTAGAAGGAAAGCTATATGGTAAGCACATAACTGTTACCATTTTTGCTAATTCTTCACGATCCCTGTTTAGATCGTAGTATAAAATTACACCGGTAACGGTGTTAATTCCAGGTTCGACTAAGTTTGAACCTTCACTACTTGTAACCGGATTACCTACGCCCGTCCCCTGTTCCGCAGCTTTCATTTGTAAGTATCTCTGTTTATCTCTAGGGTATTTCATTATGTACCTAGTTAAACTACCCGTACCGCTACGGTTGCCAGTATATTTATGAGCCAACAAATATCCACAACTTTTACACTTAGCTTTGTTTTCTTCTCTTAATTGAGTAAAAAAGTACCAAACAAGAGATGGTTCAGCCCGTCTAGGAAGTCTTCTATCAAATGTAGGGCTTTCTACAGGAGGGCTATCGAGTTGGGTTATTATTAGGACTAGTAGGTGTATCTTCTAAATCGGGTTGCGTTTCATCTAAATCGGATTGGTTTTCATCTAAAACATTATATTCATTACCATAAATAGCATCCATCGTTTGGTCATCTAATTGATTACCGGGTGCAACATCATGATAATATTGACTATCAGAAAATTGAAAACAAGGGTGATCACTATCTAGAATAATAGGTCGAGAAGGACGGGTAACAGGGGGAGGAGGGATAGCTTGGCTACTAGATTGGCCAATTTTAGATTTTCCCTTGCCCTTACCACCAAATATTTTTTCAGTAAAAAATTCATATTAATTATAATTAAACTAATTAAAACAAACACAATAATATATTAAAAATTAAAGAGTTAGAACGAGATTACCGAATTGAAGAACTTCTTGAAAATTGAATATTGTTGAAGACTTGAAGACTTTAATACTTCAATTCACCAACTTCACAATTTTTCACGAAATTGAAATAATAAAGTAAACACTTATGAAAATAATTAGAGAGAGATTGAGGGAGATTGAGAGAGATTGAGAGAATTTGTGAGTTAAAAATAAAAGAATGGGGGGGTATTTATAGGTGGGAATAGGTAAAAAATGTATTTATAAAAAATTTGGGGGCCAAAATGGCTATTTTTTGAAGCTCAAACGGTCAAATTGAAGCTCTAACGGCTAGATTTTATTGGCTATTTTTAAAAAAAAAATTAAATTTTACCGCTGGGCCCGGACCAGGCCCGCCTGGCGGTCCCGGGCCTGCCGGGCCTTTTATTCTCCCCGGCCCGTGACGGGCCTTACCCGTTAAAAGCCCAGGCCCACGAGGGACCGGACCATTAGGTCCTTTAGGCCCATTGGGACCGCTGGCCCGTGCCGATCCCAAGCCCAGACCACCGTGGGCCACAGCCTTACTATCAGCACGCGCGGTAATATTTGTGTCTGTCTGCGACTGGGTGCTGGCACTTGGATCATAATGGATGCGCGCGACATTGTCTGTGCGCGCGGCGCTGTTGGCACTCGCAAGCCGCTGGACGCCGACAAGGAATTTCAGTGGGGCGACAAAGGCACATGCGCGTTTGTCACTTGGCACTGCCGATACTATGGGACCGACCATGACGCTAGGCGTTGGGAGACTTAAAGTGTCAAATAGGTACAAGAGTGAATTGAGGTGTCTAAGTGAATTTTGGTGCCAACTCTAAGAGGTTGTCTATGTATTTGACCAATAGCAACGAGTCAAACAATCACGCCTACTAATGGAGTAAAATTTCATTACAGTCATAAGCTAAAATGATAATGAATTCATATGAACTTTGGGAAAAGCAATTTCCAGGAGTACAAGAAGGAAATGAAAACCTGTAACAACGAAGAAGCACCATCAAACATTAATAGATATAGGTGGAACAAAATTCCACTTCAATGAGGGACCAACCACTCAAATCACTAGCGGAGAGTGGATCCACGATAAATCCAAAAAGGATTAAAGTTACTCACAAATGAACGGCCGTATAGCGTAAATAGCGATTATCTCACCAGTAAAAGAATTTCCGACGAAGGAGCTTCAGTACAAACTATACCTTTTATAGGCAAACAATTATAACAAGCTAGCGATGTGTATGCACTATCCAACCACTTACAGATCTACGTAAATGTGAACGAAAAAACAATAAGCAGTCAATATCGAGCTATAGAGACGACACAAACTGTAACAGTTCGCCGGAATAGCAGCAAAACGAGGCGACAAGAAAGCAGCACCAAATCAACGTGGCTGCCGGCGATGAACTCCGGCTAAGCCAAGCCTCACAAGTAGAAACCACGACGTTACTGCTACGGCAAAGTCACCGGAGCAGCCGTGGGGCAAGTACAAGGCGCAGGGGGGGTCGATGAAAAACCAAAGCTCGACCAGACCAAGCTTTTCCGGTCAGATCTGGTTCAAAATAAAATTAAAAAAAGGGTCGCTGGCATTGCCATTTCCGACCAGATCTAAGACTCGTAACAAATGGGGGAGAGGAGAGGACGGAGCCGGCGGCTGCTACTCTCAACAGTTGAGAGAGATGGAGAGTTGATATATACACAGCAGCGACAGGGTGGCCTGTTTTCTCGCCGGACTCCGGCAGTGAAGCTAAGAGAAGGAGATGGGAGCCATTTTTGGGGTGGCGGCTGTCTTTGCTCTCTAAAATGAGAGAGATGGGAAAGACTAAAATTAGGATTAGCCACCAACACCAAAAATGTGATGGTGTTATCTTTGTATAGTGTAAAGATTTAGAGCGTATGGGACGGAAAATTTAGGGGCCAAGTTTGGTAAAAGGATGAAATGTCACGTCAAGTTATGTCATGTCATATTAATATCATGTCGCGTTAATGTTTTGTCACATTAAATATTGATGGGACATTAAATTTGATCGCACTTTATGAGTTTTTAAAAATTAATTTTATTGATTTACATATAATTAATATATTATGTTATAAATTTAAAAAATAATTATTTAATTGGAAAATTTTGTAGTATTTATTAGAAAATGTAATTATTATAACTGTGTCGTAGTAATTATTATATTTATATTATTTTTTTGATGAAAAGACAATAAAAGATAGAATATCCTAATATTTGAAAAATATGATAACTATCAATAAATTGCTTAAAATTTAGAAAAAGCACAAAATAATAGTATTTAACTAATTGCAATAAAATGATAAAATTTTTCATATTTTGTGAAAAATAGAAACAATTATCAATAAATTGAATTAAAGCTAAATAATGTGCAAAAAATTATATTTTTATCCTTTTTGACAAGGAAGCATGCCGGTCGTTGTGTTTTTTAGTTACCTGTTCCCCTAAATAAGACTCCCCGTATGCGCTTTTACTGCTTTATGACTTGCAGGGGTGGTTAGTTCGGGTTTGGAAGGGTTCGGGTTGAAATCGGAACACTTAGTTCCTTAATAGTGGCATAAAATGATTAAGTTTGACTTGAGCCAACGTTTTGAGTAAACTACCTCGGAACCGGGATTTTGATAGATTCGTATGATAATTTTGGATTTGGACGTATGGTCGGATCGGGTTTCGGATGACCCGGGAGCATTTCGGCGCTTAATATTTGAAGTTGGTGCATTAAAGGTTTTCAAGTTCTTTAAATTTGGTTTAAAGTAGGTTTTGGTGTTATCAAGGTCCGTTTAGGATTGTGAGTCTGGAAATAGTTTGGTGATTTATGACTTGCATGCAAAATTTGGTATCATTCCAAGTAGTCTAAGTATGATTCGGCGCGTTCGGAGTAAATTGGAAAAACTTGAAGTTCATGAGTTGATTTGATTTGGTTTGGGGTGCAATTCTTGGTTTTGATGTTGTTTTACGTGTTCTGAGGGGTCGAGCAAGTCCGTTTCATGATTTTGAACTTGTTGGTATGTTTGGGCGAGGCCCTGGGGACCTCGGGTGCTATTCGGACGATGTGCATAACATGGTTGAGGTTGGTAGGAGGGCTGAAGTAGTAGGGATTCTGGTGCAATCGCACCTGCGAAGAATCTGCCGTAGATGCGAGCTCGCAGAAGCGAGCTATTGACCAGAAGCAGCCTGCATGGACTGGCAGTGGTCGCAAAAGCGGAGCATGAACCAAACCTGCGAACTCGCAGGTGCGAGGAAGTCGATCGCAGAAGCGGAAGGGGACCAACCAGCCTGGGTTGGTAGGTGCGACGCATTTGCCACGGATGCGAGAATGGCAGACCTGGGCATGGTCCGCACCTGCGATGGTTTTGTCCGCAGGTGCGACAGTGCGATTGTAGGTGCGGAAAACCCTGACGGCAGTGAGGTCCATTTAATATCGGAACTTAGGCTATTTTGGTTCATTTCTTTCACTTCTTGGACGATTTTAGAGCTCTTTGAAGAGGGGTTTTCTCCTAGCACTTTAAGGTAAGTAATTTCTACTCCCTCCGTTCTAGTTTATGTGAACCTTTTTTTTTTTTTCCGTTTTAAAAAGAATGGCCCCTTTCTAAATTTGGAAATAATTTAGCTTAAACTTACAATTCTAGCTTTGAGAAGCTTTTATAACCACACAAATGCTCTGAGCCCCTTTCTGACTTGTTTAGGACCACAAATTCCAAAAGTCTTTATTTTTTTCTTAAACTCCGTGCCCAGTCTAACAGGTTCATATAAATTGGAACGGAGGAAATATATAAGGTGAGTTAATACATGCATTTCGGGTAGACTATTAACACATAAAGTGTAAAAATTGTGGGTTTAGTTGAAAAACCTAGGTTTTGATAAAAATGAGATTTAACCATGAAAATATTTATGAAATTGATTTTGAGTTTGTGAGGTTATGGGTAACAATTATTTTCGAAAATTATCGGAATCTGGGCACGTGGGCCCAAGGTGAATTTTAGGAATTTTTAATTTGGGTTGGGTAATTACCCTAATAGTTAAATTATGAACTTGTGAGTGTATATTGATTAATTTATATAATATTTGGGTAGTTTCTGGTTGTGTGGCTCTAAATTGAGGATTTAGAGCGGATTTATGGACCGGAAGTGAGCTTGAGAACCAGGTAAGTCTCTTACCTAACCTTATAAGAGGAATCTCATCCCCTTAGGTGAATCTTGTTGTGTATTACTTGTGTGGAGAGCTACATAAACACTAGGTGATGAGAGTCCGCGCGTAACTATTCCATGAGAGCTCCGGGTAGTCTTAGTTCTACATCATGCTTTAATTGTACTGTTATGTTTGCTATGCATAATAATTGTCTTAAATAGAGCTGAGACTAGGGATTTTAAAGTTGCAGATTTCCAATTTAGATTTCTTATTTTTAGGAAGAATTGAGGAGTGCATAATAACTCTGAGAAATCCATATCCTCTCGCATCGCAAGTATTTCCGCTAGCGAGGCAAACTTCTCTACTCTCATGGGAGCGGGCCGTTCCCCTCGGCAGTATAATAGATGCATCTATGGTTCGTGGCGTTCGACCCTCGGCAGTGCACACAGTATTTTTGATCGGGTCGTACGACCTCGGCATAAATCGTGCATGATAATACTCGGAGCCCAATTACACTTGATATTATTTTATAGCTTAAGAGATTATAATTTATTTAGTGGTCTGAAATTGTTGGAGTTAGCATGTGTCAAATGGAGACTTTTAAATTGACTATTAGTTAAAGAACCAATTATTCATTGCTGGTTGTTCTGTTATTATTATTATTCTTGTATTCCATGCCTATTTAGAATTTTTGTATTTTATTATTGGCCCGTAGAAGTGTCGATGTCGACCCCTCGTCACTACTTATTGGAGGTTAGACTGTATACTTACTGGGTACATGTTGTTTATGTACTCACGCTACGCTTCTGCACTAATCGTGCGGAATCTAAGGCAGGTGCATCTGGTGTCCATTCAAGCGCGCACCCCCGTTATCCTGAGGCATAGTGGTGAGCTACTCTCTAAGTCCGTTCTACAACACTCCCACTCTCTCTTTTGTATTTACTTTCTATCTATCTTATTTTAGATAGTAGCATAGGTATTTTGTATATTCTACTAGTTGCTCATACACTTGTGACACCGGGTCTTGGGAACATGCTAGTGGACACTTTATGGCTTTTGAGTATTTATTTCATTGTATTTGCACTTTTATTAGTTTGCGCTTTACTTTATTAAATTTTTCACTTCTCATTTACTTAATAAATAAAAATTAACTACTTTGAAATTATTAAAAAGGATAAATACATGGCTAGTTCACCGTTGGCTTGCCTAGCGATGACGTTGGGCGCCATCACAGCCTGTAGGAGAAATTGGGTCGTGACAATATGGTATCAGAGCACTAGGTTTACATAGGCCTCACAAGTTATGAGCAGGCCTAATAGAGTCTTGCGGATCGGTGCGAAGACGTCCGTACTTATCTTCGAGAGGCTAAAGAGTGTTAGGAAACTACTCTTTTTTCATCTCCTATCGTGCAGTTGATGTGGTGCTAAGTATCTTTCTCTTATTCTCTCACAGATGGTGAGAACACGTGCGGCAGATGTACCCGACCATGGAGGAGGAGGAGCTGCTCTCCCTGTTGCTAAAGGTCGAGGCAGAGGCCGAGGGCGGGCTCCAGCTCGTGGTAGAGGATGAGGGCATTTTAAAGTCTCTCCAGTTGTGCCACCAGTGGAGGATCTTGCTATTGAGGAGCAGGCGAGGTGCCTGCAGCGGAGCCAGCCCTAGTGGATTTCATCTCTGCACCAAGATTCTAGGAGGTCATGTGCATTATGTTGCGGTTCATGGATTCTATGACTCAGGCTTGTCTATTTCAAGCAGACCCAGCCACATCTCAAGCGGGAGGGGGAGCACAGACCTCTATCGCTCAGGCTACAGGATAGTTTATTAGTATGACACAGGCTAGTTTATTTCTCAGCTGACGTATATCAGACCCTGGGCGCACTACCCGTGGGCGGAGCTCAGCCAGGTACAGCGGCTATACCAGAGCCCAGACCAGCTGCGGCCTGTGAGCCGCAGAAGCTATTGGATAGATGGACTAGGCTACATCCTCCTATCTTTAGAGGTGAGAGACATGAGGACCCCCAGGACTTTATTGATCATTACAGGGAAAGACTGAACAACATGAGGATATTGGAGTCCACAGGATGGACTTTACCACCTTTCAGTTGGAAGGCAGGGACCGTAGATGGTGGCAGTCCTATCTTCTCAGCAGGCTAGCAAGTTCTCCTCCCTTGGCTTGGGACAAGTTCACATGCCTCTTTCTGGATAGATATATTCCACCCTCTCAGAGGGAAGAGTTGCGATTTCAGTTCGAACAGCTCCAGCAGGGTCAGATGTCGGTGACCGACTATGAGGCGAGATTCTCTGCGTTGTGTAGCCATGCACTTATGATACTTCCCACCAATGCAGAGAGAACGCGGAGGTTTGTTGCAGGTTTGCACTCTGGTATCCAGGCCACTATGGCCCGAGAGGTTGAGATAGGGATCTCTTACGAGCTGGTTGTGGAGATAGCTCGGAGGATAGAGGGTGTTCGTCAGTGGAGCCAAGAGAAGGTGCGAGGGACAATCGGTCTCGATATTCTAGAGGGTTCAGTGGTGCTCCGTCTGGGGGAATTGGTCATTTTGTGGGGGGTCGGTCTTGCAGGCCCACATATCTAGCACCGCTGCCTTCTCGGGGTTCTCCAGTGCGGCCCTATTTCAGCACCATTCCAAAGAGCTCCTACCATCCCCCAGCTATTCAGGGCTCCTCCGGTGGGTATTCAAGCCATCAGTGTCAGGCTTCAGGGCAGCTGTCCACCGTTCCGATGGGTTGTTACGAGTGCGGGGATCTTGGCCATATGAAGAGGTTTTGTCCTAGAATTCGGCCAAGGCAGTACACTAGGGTCATCAGCCTATGATTATCGCACTAACTGCCGCACCAGCCGTCCGGCCACCCAGAGGCGGAGGACAGGTAGGTAGGGGCTGTCCTAGAGGTGGAGGCTAGTCAGGTGGCGCTCCGACCAGGTTCGATGCCTTTTGGGTGTTCCTCGTGAGTCCTTGGGTACTCCTATTTATGTGTCCATGCCAGTGGGCGATTCTGTTGTTGTGGATCGGATCTATCTGTCCTGTATCCTGACTTTTTGTTGTTATGAGACTAGAGCGGACCTTCAGTTGTTCGATATGACCGACTTTGTGATCATCCTGGACATGGACTGGTTGTCTCCCTATCATGTCGTGCTTGCTTGCTATGCCAAGACCGTTACCTTGGCGATGCAGAGTTGCCTAGATTGGAGTGGAAGGGTTCGTCTGTCAGTGCATCTAGTCGGGTTATCTCTTTTCTGAAGGCTAGACACAAGGTCAAGAAGGGTTGTTGGGCTTATCTAGCCGATGTTCGGGATAATACTACAGAGACTCCGGCGATTGATTCAGTGCCCGTGCTCTAGGAGTTCTCTGATGTGTTTCCTTCTGATCTACCAGTCATGCCACCAGATCGTGATATCGATTTCGGTATTGATTTGGCTCCAGGTACCCAGCCTATCTCTACTCCACCATACCACATGGCTCCAAAAAAGTTGAAGGAGTTGAAAGAACAGCTTGAGGAGTTGCTAGCAAAGGGTTCGTCAGACCGAGTGTGTTGCCTTGGGGTGCACCAGTGTTGTTCGTGAAGAAGAAAGATGGGACTATGCAGATATGCATTGATTACCGCCAGCTGAACAAAGTTACCATTAAGAACAAGTACCTATTGCCACGTATTGATGATTTGTTTGACCAGTTGCAGGGTGCCAGGGTGTTCCCTAAGATCGACTTCAAATCGGGGTATCATCAGTTGAAGATTCGTGGTTCGGATGTTCCGAAGAAGGCTTTCCGGACTAGATATGGCCACTACAAGTTTCTAGTGATGTCCTTCGGTTTGACTAACACCCCGACGAAGTTTATGGATTTGATGAATCGGGTGTTCAGGGCATATATTGACTCGTTTGTCATTGTCTTCATTGATGACATATTGATCTAATCGCGTAGCATGGAGGAGCACAAGAAATATTTGAGAGTGGTGCTTCAGACCTTGCGGGAACAGAAGCTATATGCTAAAATCTCCAAGTTTGAGTTCTGGTTAGATTCTGCGACATTCTTGGGGCATGTTGTATCAGGCGAAGGTATTAAGGTAGATCTCAGGAAGATCGAGGCAGTTCAGAGTTGGCCTCGTCCTACCACAGCAATCCAGATCAGGAGCTTTTTAGGGTTAGCAGGGTATTATCGCCGGTTTGTGGAAGGCTTCTCATCTATTACAGCACCTTTTACTAGATTGACCTAGAAGAGTGCTCCGTTTCGATGGTCCAACGATTGCAGGGTGAGCTTTTAGAAGCTCAAGGCCTCCTAGACTTCAGCGCCGATGTTAGTATTGCCTTCCGGTTCAGCAATGTATACTGTGTATTGCGACGCTTCACACGTTGGTTTGGGTTGTGTATTGATGCAGGAGGGACGAGTTATTGCATATGCTTCACGTCAGCTAAAGCCCCACGAGAGGAATTACCCCGTACGTGATTTGGAGTTGGCCGCAATAGTTAATGCTCTCAAGATCTGGAGGCATTATCTTTATGGGGTGTCCTGTAAGGTTTACACCGATCATCGCAGCTTGCAGCATTTGTTCAAGCAGAGGGATCTCAATTTGAGGCAGTGCAGTTGGCTTGAGTTACTAAAAGATTATGATATTGCCATCCTTTATCATCCGTTCTGGCGAAGGCGAATGTGGTTGCGAATGCCTTGAGCAGAAATGCGGAGATTATGGGTAGTTTGGCATTTTTCAGCAGAGGAGAGGCCATTAGCTTTGGACATCAGTCCTTGGCTAACAGACTTGTGAGGTTGGATATTTCAAAGCCCAGCCGGGTTCTTGCATGTGTCATTGTTCAGTCTTTATTATTCGAGCAGATCAAGGCTTGTTAGTATGACGATCCGCACTTGTTGGTTCTCAGAGAGAAAGTACTATAGGGTGGTGCCAAGGAGGTTACTATCGGTGAGGATGGTTTTCTGCGATTCCAGGGTCGTCTAAATGTTGATGGATTGAGGGAAAAGATTCTACGAGGCACACAGTTCTCAGTATTCTATTCATACAAGTGCTACGAAGATGTATCGTGATCTGAGGCAGCATTATTGGTGGCGGCAGATGATAAGGACATAGTTGAGTATGTAGCGAGGTGCCTAAATTACCAGTAAGTTAATTATGAGTATTAGAGGCCAGGTGGCGTACTCCAACAGATGGTTATACCTGAGTGAAAATGGGAGCGCATCACTATGGACTTCGTCGTTGGGTTGCTGCTGACATTGAGAAAGTTTGATGCAGTTTGGGTCATTGTCGACAGGTTGACCAAGTCGGCACACTTCATTTCGATTGAGACTACGTATTGTTCAGAGAGATTGGCCTAAATTTACATTCAGGAGATTGTTTGGTTGCTTGGTGTGCCTGTTTCTATCATATCAGATAGAGGCCCTCAGTTTACTTCACATTTTTGGAGGGTAGTATAGAGTGAATTGGGGAATCGAGTAGAGCTCATCACAGCCTTCTATCCACAAATTGACGGGCAGTCGGAGTAGACGGTTTAGATCTTAGAGATATGTTCAGAGCGTGCATGATTGACTTCGGAGGGCTGTGGGATCGATTCTTGCCTTTGGCCGAGTTTGCTTACAAAAATAGTTATCGGTCCAGCATTGAGATAGCTCCATTTGACGCTTTGCATGGTCGGCAATGTCGTTCTCCCATCGGATGGTTTGAGCCCGGCTAGGCTAGGTTATATGGTGCTGATTTAGTGAAGGATGCCTTGGAGAAAGTGAAGCTGATTCAGGAGCGACTTCGCACAGCATAGTGCAGACAGAAGAGTTACGCAGATCAGAAGGCGCGTGATTTATCATTTATGGTGGGCGAGAAGGTTCTCTTGGAAGTCTCGCCAATAAAGGGAATCATGAGGTTAAGGAATAAGGGCAAGTTGAGCCTAAGGTTTATAGGTCCATTTGAGGTGTTGAGGCAAGTTGGGGAGGTTGCTTATGAGCTTGCCTTGCCTCCCAGTCTATCAGGGGTTCATCCGGTTTTCCATGTGTCTATGCTCCAGAAGTATCATGCCGACAGGTCGCATGTGTTAGATTAAAGCACGTCCAGCTAGATGAGAGCCTGGGTTATGAGGAGGAGCCAGTTGCCATTGTTGATAGGCATGTTCGCCAGTTGAGGTCCAAGAAGATTTCTGAGGTAAAGGTTCAGTGAAGGGGTCAACCAGTAGAAGAGGCGACTTGGAAGACTGAGGAGGACATGCGGAGCAGATATCCACACTTATTCGGCACTCTAGGTATGATTTTAGACTTGTTCGAGGACGAACGTTTATTTAAGAGGTGGAGAATGTAACAACCCGACCGGTCATTTTTCTTTCTACATCCTTGTTGTTATAACCCATATTTGTACGTGTTAGATTACACCGTAAGATAGTCTACCTTGGTTCGAGAAGAGAATTACCTTTGAGACAATAAGAGTTTAGTCCTATTGGTCCT
This sequence comes from Nicotiana obtusifolia, assembly GCA_002018475.1. NCBI lineage: Eukaryota > Viridiplantae > Streptophyta > Magnoliopsida > Solanales > Solanaceae > Nicotiana > Nicotiana obtusifolia. Next base: position 96,921 of record MCJB01008912.1, read on the forward strand.
AAACGATGCAAAGGTGTATAAGGGCGGTTAATAAGTATTAGAGGATAAACGAGTTAAGGATATTGTAACTCGCATTTTTGGGAAAATCGAGAGGTGTTTAACATTACCAAGATGTCATGTTTTAAGGTATTTGAATGATATGATATCCGTTTCATAAGTCTTGAAGTCAAACGAGTTATGAAACAAAAGTCGACAAAAGTTGTCGCAACTTAGGTTCACAATTTTACTTAAACGTTAGGTCAAATGTTTCTGCGATTTTCTCCCAATTTACAAGGAATTATGGGGTGATCTACCTACCAAATTAAATATCTATGAGTCTAGTTTCCAATGCTTCAAACCGTTTGTCAATACAATCTCGGAGTATTGAGATAATTGTATTTCCGTAGAACCGCGCAGGCTGGTAGGTGACAAGTAGGTGCATCACCTACTTGCCAAAATTTAGGGCTAAAATTTAAAAGCCCAAAGTTGGTTAAGAGAGGGCTTTTAAAAGCTTCTAAATCCTGATAATTCACTATTATTTCACAGCTTCAAAACCTAAAAGAACCCCTGCAACCCCTCCCCAAAATAATCCCACACAAACCCTAATCTGTTTTTCCCGCTTTCAAGTTCTAGTTGAAGGTAAACCCTAGAGTTTGAGGAACCAAAGCAAGGGCTGAGTTATCTAACAAGCAAGGTGAGTTTACTGCTCTATTTAATACATTTTTTCTACTGTTAAGACTTGGTAATTCATTCTATGTGTGTAAGAACTCACGGGACGGTGATCGGAAGCCGTGAGTTCGAGTTATTCACTTGTAGCGGACTGTTTTGTGAACTGTTTTGTGTTGCTGTAAAGCTGTGTGTTATACCACTGATTTGTGGAGTTTTGGATGGGGAAGGGTGTGGAGAAACACCATATATATTTAGGGTTGTGGCCTGATAGTTGTTCATAACATTTCCGGATCGTTTGACACGACTATAGTGGCCATTGTACGTATGAAGTGATTGGTTTGTGCGTGGACTATTTTGGGAGGTTCAATAGTGACTGTTTGGACTTGTGTGAAGTCATATATATAGGGGAGGTGCTGTCCGTTTTATTGCAAAATAGGTTACAGTTGGTACATAATAGTTACGACGCTTGAACGATAACGGTAGTGTCATTTCTCTTATTGTAGACTAAGAAGTCGTGGAAGTTTCATAGCTTGAGATTGGAAAGTATTGCAAGGTATGTGAGACTATCCTTTTCCTTCTTTTGCACGACTCTGACTGTACACAATGCAATGAACGAACCCCAAAGATACTCTACTCTTAGAAGGTAGCAGTACGTATATTGTTTCCCCTCTTATGGGAGGATTGATATGTTATTATTTCACCATGGTAGTATGACTCTTATAAGTCCAGCATGCATTATCTATTTTACTCTACCGAGTCGCGGTATAGTCGGCCGGGTATGGCACCTATTGTGCAACTATACATATGTATATGTTTTACTCTACTTAGTCGCGCTATAGTCGACAGCTATCTTACTCCACCGAGCCGCGCTATAGTCGGCCGGGTATGGCACCTATTGTGCAACCACTGATCAGTTGGGTATGATAATGAGGAGGCCCACAGAGGCATATATATGTATATGATGATTTTCAAAAGGATATAAATATATCTATATGCATATGCATGTCAGGCATGACATGGTTAGTCGCCCTCAGAGGCATTCAGATGGTACAGGTATGTCTCTTACCCTGATGCTTATTATTGTTCTTGCATTATGTTTCCTGTCTTACATACTCAGTACATTATCCGTACTGACGTCCTTTATTTGTGNGTAGAACTGCGCAGGCTGGTAGGTGACAAGTAGGTGCATCACCTACTTGCCAAAATTTAGGGCTAAAATTTAAAAGCCCAATGTCGGTTAAGAGAGGGTTTTTAAAAGCTTCTAAAGCCTGATAATCCCACACAAACCCTAATCTATTTTTCCCTCTTTCAAGTTCTAGTTGAAGGTAAACCCTAGAGTTTGAGGAACCAAGGCAAGGGCTGAGTTATCTAACAAGCAAGGTGAGTTTACTGATCTATTTAATACATTTTTTCTACTGTTAATTCTTGGTAATTCGTTCTATGTGTGTAAGAACTCACGGGACGGTGATCGGAAGCCGTGGGTTCGAGTTATTCACTTGTAGCGGACTGTTTTGTGAACTATTTTGTGTTGCTGTAAAGCTGCGTGTTATACCACTGATTTGTGGAGTTTTTGATGGGGAAGGGTGTGGAGAAACACCATATATGTTTAGGGTTGTGGCCTGATAGTTGTTCATACCATTTCCGGATCGTTTGACACGACTATAGTGGCCGTTGTACGTATGAAGTGATTGGTTTGTGTGTGGACTATTTTGGGAGGTTCAATATGATTCTTCTTGATGTTGTTTTGCTGTTTGGTGACTGTTTGGACTTGTGTGAAGTCATATATATAGGGGAGGTGCTGTCCGTTTTATTGCAAAATAGGTTACAGTCGATACATAATAGTTGCGACGCCTGAACGATAACGGTAGTATCATTTCTCTTATTGTAGACTAAGAAGTCGTGGAAGTTTCATAGCTTGAGATTGGAAAGTATTGCAAGGTATGTGAGACTATCCTTTTCCTTCTTTTGCACGACTATGACTGTACACAATGCAATGAACGAACCCCAAAGATACTCTACTCTTAGAAGGTAGCAGTACGTATATTGTTTCCCCTCTTATGGGAGGATTGATATGTTATTATTTCACCATGGTAGTATGACTCTTATAAGTCCAGCATGCATTATCTATTTTACTCTATCGAGCCGCGCTATAGTCGGCCGGGTATGGCACCTATTGTTCAACCACTGATCAGTTGGGTATGATAATGAGGAGGCCCACAGAGGCATATGTATGAGATGATGATGAGGTCCACAGAGGCGTACATATGTATATGATGATTTTCAAAAGGATATAAATATATGTATATGCATATGCATGTCAGGCATGACATGGTTAGTCGCCCTCAGAGGCATTCAGATGGTACAGGTTGTATGTCTCTTACCCTGATGCTTATTATTGTTCTTGCATTATGTTTCCTCTCTTACATACTCAGTACATTATCTGTACTGACGTCCTTTATTTGTGGACGCTACATGTCGTGCTGCAGGTCCGAGCGGGCAGATAGACAAAGCTCCCCCACCACAGTAGGCTACCCAGTTCAGCAGATATTGGCGAGATCCATCCTTCGGACTTGCCACAGTCTTGGTATGCATTCTGTTTTGGGCATGTCGGGGCCCTGTTCCGGCATAGGTTGCATTATGTACGTTTTTTGTAAAGGCTCATACACAATTGTCAATTTATGCATAGACAAGTGATGGGTTGACTTATGTACAGTTGAATTGCCTTGTCGGCAAACGAATGTATTTTGTTTTATGAATTTGCATTGCAGCCTTGTTGGCCATATTATGTATATAAGTATGTTCGTATCATGGCATGACGTCTCGATTCATTATAATTATTGTTCGAGATTATATGCATATGACAAGCCTTATAGATAATAAGGAAAGTTAGATGAAGGGTACGTCGGTGCCCGTTGAGTAGGGTCCGGTGCCAGTCGCGGCCCTCTGGCTTGGGTCGTGACACTTGTTCCCCTAAATAAGACTCCTAGTATGTGCTTTTACTGATTTATGATTTGCAGGGATGGTTAGTTCGAGTTTGGAAGGATTCGTGTTGAAATCAGAACACTTAGTTCCTTAATAGTTGCATAAAATGGTTAAGTTTGACTTGAGTTAAAATTTTAAGTAAATGACCTCGAAACCTGGATTTGACGGTCCCAATAGGTTCGTATGATGATTTCAGACTTGGGCGTATGTTTGGATTGGGTGTCGAATGATCCGGGAGTGTTTCGGCCCTTAATATTTAAAGTTGGCGCATTGAAGGTTTTCAAGTTCTTTAAATTTGGTTTGAAGTAGGTTTTGATATCGAGTTCCGTTTGAGATTCTGAGCCTTGTAGTGGTTTCAAATGGTGATTTATGACTTGCACGCAAAATTTAAAGTCATTTCGAGTAGTCTAAGTATGATTCGGCGCATTCGGAGTAAATTGGAAGAACTTGAAATTCATGAGTTGATTTGATTTGGTCTGGGGTGCAATTCTTAATTTTGATGTTGTTTTATGTGTTCCGAGGGGTCGAGCAAGTCCCTCTCATGATTTCGAACTTGTTGGTATGTTTGGGCGAGGCCCCGTGGGCCTCAGGTGCTATTGTGACGATGTGCTGAACATGGTTGAGATTAGGAGGGATGAAGCAGTAGGGGTTCTGGTGCAGTCGCACCTGCGAAGAATCTGCCGCAGATGCGAGCTCGCAGAAGCGAGCTATTGACCGTAGAAGCCGCCTGCGTAGACTGGACAGTGGTCGCAGAAGTGGAGCAGGAACCGCACCTGCGAACTCGCAGGTGCGAGAAAGTCGATCGCAGAAGCGGAAGGGAACCAACCATCCTGGGTTCACAGGTGCGACGCATTCACCGCAGAAGCGGGCTAGCAGAAGTGAGGCTTCAACTGCAGATGTTAGAATGGCAGACCTAGGCATGGTCTGCACCTGTAATGATTTTGTCCGCAAGTGCGACAGTGCGATCGCAAGTGCGAAAACCCCTGAAGGTAGTGAGGTCCATTTAATGTTGGGACACAGGCTATTTTGGTTCATTTCTTTCACTTCTTGGACGATTTTAAAGCTCTTTGAAGAGGGATTTTCACCTAGCACTTTGAGATAAGTTATTTCTATATGAGATGAGTTTAATACATGCATTTTGAGTAAATTCTTAACACATAAAGTGTAGAAATTGTGGGTTTAGTTGAAAAACCTAGGTTTTGATAAAAATAGGATTTAACCACGAAAAGGATTATGAAATTGGGTGAAAATTATATACTTGAGTTCGTGAGGTTATGGGTAACAATTATCTTCAAAAATTTTTGGAATCCGGGCACGTGGGCCCAGGGGTGAAGTTTAGAAATCTTCCAATTTGGGATGGGTAATTACTCTAATAGTTAAATTATGAACTTGTGATTGATTAATTTATATAATATTTGGCTATTCGGGTTGTTTGGCACCAAGTTGAGGAATTAGAGCGGATTTGTGGACCCGAAGTGAGTTTGAGAACGAGGTAAGTCTCTTGCCTAACCTTGAGGGAACTCATCCCTTTAGGTGTATCTTGTTGTGTATTACTTGTGTGGGGAGCTATGTATGCACTAGGTGATGAGAGTCTGTGCATAGCTATATTCCATGAGATGTTCGAGTAGTCTTAGATCCACATCATGCTTTAATTTTACTATTATGTTTGTTATGCATAATAATTGTCTTAAATAGAGCTGAGACTAGGGATTTTAAAGTTGCAAATTTCCAATTTAGATTTCTTATTTTTGGGAAGAATTGAGGAATACATAATAACTCTGAGAAATCCATGTTCTCTCGCGTCGCAAGTATTTCCGCGAGCGAGGTAAACTTCTCTACTCTCATGGGAGCGGGCCGTTCGCCTAAGGCAGTATAATAGATGTATATATGGTTCATGCCGTTCGACCCTCAGTAGTGCACACAATATTTTTAGGTCGGATCATACGACCTCAGCATAAATCGTGCGTGATAATATTCAGAGCCTGATTACACTTGATATTATTTTATAGCTTGAGATTTTATAATTTATATAATGGCCTGAAATGGTTGGAGTTAGGATGTGTCAAATGGAGACTTTTAAACTGACTATTAGTTAAAGAACCAATTATTCATTGTTGGTTGTTGTGTTATTATTATTATTCTTGTATTTCATGCCTATTTAGAATTTTTGTACTTTACTATTGGCCCGTAGTAAGTGCCGATGTCGACCCCTCATTACTACTTCTTCGAGGTTAGACTGGATACTTACTAGGTACATGTTGTTTATGTACTCAGGCTACACTTTTGCACTAATCATGTAGGATCTAGGGCAGGTGCATCTGGTGTTCATTCAGGCGCGCACCCCCGTTATCCTGAGGCATAGTGGTGAGCTGCTCTCTGAGTACGTTCTGCAGCACCCACAGTCTTTTTGTATTTACTTTCTGTCTATCATATTTCAAATAGTAGCATAGGTGTTTTATATATTCTACTAGTTGCTCACACACTTGTGACACCGGGTCTTGGGAAAATGCTATACACTTTATGGCTTTTGAGTATTTATTACATCGTATTTGCACTTTTATTAGTTTACGCTTTAGTTTATTAAATTTTTCACTTCTCATTTACTTAATAAATAAGAATCAACTACTTTGAAATTATTAAAAAGGATAAATACATGGCTAGTTCACTGTTGGCTTGCCTAGCAACAACGTTGGGCACCATCAGGGCCTATAGGAGAAATTGGGTCGTGACACTGCAAGATTTATTTTTTTAAATACGAAGGGTCGAAATTGACTGTCAACACCTGTTATCGCGGTTTAGCCCGAGGTCAGGCCAGATGCATCAGAGGAGGAGCATAGAAGACTTGAGAGGTTCAAGAAGTATGATTCTTCTACTTTCAGTGGCATAGTTACTGAGGATGCACGTGGTTTTCTAGACAAGAGCGACCGTATACTCCTCAGCATGGGCATTGTGGAAGTGAACAGAGTCTCCTTTATTACATTTCAGCTGTCAAGGGCAGCATATAGGTGGTGGCAGGCTTATGAGGTGGATAGGCCAGCGGATGCAACACCATTCACTTGGAATCAATGTTCGGATATATTTTTGAGCGAGTTCGTCCCAAAGACCCTCCGAGACACGTGGCACACATAGTTCGAGCAATTGCATCAAGAGACTATGATGGTTTTCGAGTATGCCATCAGGTTTAGTGAGTTATCCCACCATGCGCCTGCTCTGGTTTCTAAAGTCAGAGATCGAGTCCGCATATGAATCGAGGGGCTCAGTTATGGTGTCAGATTTAGTACGACACGGGAGCTAGAGACTGATACTTCATTCTAGCGGGTTGCGGATATTTTTAGGAGGTTAGATTGTATTCATGGTCAGGTGAGGGATGATAGGGAGGCCAAGAGGCCTCGTGGTTTTGGAGGATTTGGGGACTCCTACTCTGGGGAAAAGGTCTGTCATGCAGAGGTTTTATTAGTCGACCGGTTCAGTCTGCACTTCAGGCCACTCGCAGTGCCTAAGCTATTCAGGGACCTCAAGGTACTCATTTTGCACAACCATCATCCAGTGTGCCTCCTGCACAGGGTGCTTACAGCGGTCATCCTAGTCGTCTAGGACAATCTCAGTTCCAGCAGCCACGTCCACCGAGAGATTTTTTCAAGTGTGATGATACCCGATACATTTCTAGGGATTGTCTCAAACTTAGCAGGGGTGGACCTCCACAGGGTACAAGGCCATATTTGCTGCTCCACCTGCACAACCAGCCAGGGGTGGAGGACATGTGGGTAGAGGTTGTCCTAGAAGGGGAACCCAGGTCCGTTGTTATGCTTTTTCAGGTAGAACTAAGGTTGTGGCATCAGATGTTATCCTCACAGGTATTGTTCCAGTCTTTCATAGGGATGCATCGGTTTTATTTGATCTGGTTTCCATGTATTCGTATGTGTCATCTTACTTTGCTTCATATTTGGATATATCCTGTGATTCTTTGAGTGCCCTTATTTAAGTGTCTACTCATGTGGGAGATTCTATTGTTGTAGACCCTATTTATCGGTCGTGTTTGGTCACTATCAAGGATTATAAGACCAGAGTTAACCTTTAGCTACTCAGTATGGTGGATTTTGACGTGATATTGGGCATGGATTGGTTGTCACCCTATCATGCTATTCAGGACTCTCACGCCAAGATCGTGACATTGGCTATGCCAAGGTTGCCGTGGTTAGAGTGGAGGGGTACAGTGGATTATATTTCTAACTGGGTAGTGTCCTTCTTGAAGGCGCATCGAATGGTTGAGAAGGGATGTGAAGCATATCTACCCTTTGTGAGGGATGTAAGTGCTGATACTCCTACTGTTGAGTCAGTTCCGGTAGTGAGGGAGTTTTTAGATGTGTTTCCAACAGACCTATCGGACATGCCCCCGATAGGGATATCAATTGTGGTATTGACCTGGTGCCGGGCACTCAGCCTATTTCTACTCCTCCATATTGTATGGCACTAGTGGTGTTGAAGGAATTAAAAGAACAACTTTAGGAGTTGCTTGATAAGGGTTTCCTCTTACTGAGTGTCCCAACTTGGGGTGCTCCAATTCTATTTGTGAAGAAGAAAGAGGGATTTATGAGGATGTGTATTGATTACAGGTAGCTGAACAAAGTTATAGTCAAGAACAAGTACCCACTATCGTACATTGATGATTTGCTCGATCAGCTTCAGGGTGCTCGGGTATTCTCGAAGATTAACTTGAAGTCGGGGTATCATCAGTTGAAGATTCGGGATTCAGACATTATGAAGACGACATTAAGGGATATCTATGGTCATTATGAGTTTTTGGTGATGTCATTTGGGCTGACCAATGCCCCAGCAGCATTTATGCACTTGATGAATAATGTATTTCAGCCATATCTTGATTCCTTCATCATCATGTTCATTGACGACATATTGGCGTGTACTAATATGTCGGTGCTGATACTCCTACCGTTGAGCCAGTTCCGATAGTGAGGGGTTTTCTAGATGTGTTTCCAGTAGACCTACCAGGCATGCCGCCCGATAAGGATATCAATTGTGGTATTGACCTGGTGCCGGGCACTCAGCCCATTTCTATTCCACCATATCGTATGGGACAAGTGGTGTTTAAGGAATTAAAAGAATAACTTCAGGAGTTGCTTGATAAGGGTTTCAACTGACCAAGTGTCTCACCTTGGGATGCTCCACTTCTATTTGTAAAGAAGAAAGAGGGTTCTATGAGGATGTGTATTGATTACAGGCAGCTGAACAAAGTTACAGTCAAGAACAAGTACCCATTATCGTGCATTGATGATTTGTTCGATCAGCTTCAAGGTGCTTGGTTATTCTCGAAGATTGACTTGAGGTCGGGGTATCATCAGTAGAAGATCTGGGATTCAAACATTTCGAAGATGACATTCAAGGATCGCTATGGTCACTATGAGTTTTTGGTAATGTCATTTGGGCTGACTAGTGGCCCAGCAGCCTTTATGCACTTGATAAACAATGTGTTTCAGCCATATATTAATTCCTTAATCATCATGTTTATTGAAGACATATTGGTGTATACTCGTAGCTGGGATAATCATGAGCAACACTTGAGGATCGTGCTTCAGACCTTGAGGGAGAAGAAGCTATATGCTAAATTCTCCAAGTGTCAGTTTTGGCTTGATTCGGTGGCATTTTTGGGCCAAGTGGTGTCTAGTAAGGGGATTAGGGTGGATACAAAGAAGGTGGAGGCAGTTCAGAATTGGCTAAGATCGTCTTCTGCTATCGATATCCGGAGTTTTCTAGACTTGGTTGGGCATTATCGCCATTTTGTAGAGGGGTTTTCATCCATCGCAGCTCCTTTGACTAGATTAACTCAGAATGGTGCCCTACTCAGGTGGTTTGACAAGTGTGAGGAGAGCTTTCAGAAGCTCAAGACTTCCTTGACCACAGCTCTAGTTCTGGTTTTGCCTTCAGCGTCGGCTTTTTATACAGTTTATTATGATGCTTCATGGATTGGCATTGGCTGTATAAAAATCCAGGAGGTTGGAGTGATTGCTTATGCTTCACGTCAGTTGAAGCCCATGAGAAGAACTACCTAGTACATAACTGAGATTGACAGCCATTGTTTACGCATTAAAGATTTGGAGGCACTATCTTTATAGTGTGTCTTATGAGGTATTCACAGATCACAGGAGTCTACAACACATTTTTAAGCAAAAGGATCTGAACTTGAGGAACCAAAGGTGGTTAGAGCTAACAAAGGATTATGATATCACCATTTTTTATCATCCTGGGAAGACCAATATGGTGGTTGATGCTTTTAGTAGGAAGGCAGAGAGCATGTGTAGTCTTGCTTTTATCTTAGTTGCGGAGAGACCTTTAGCATTGGATGTTCAGGCTTTGGCCAACAGGTTTATGAGGTTAGATGTTTCAAAGCCTGGCCGAATTCTTGTTTGCATGGTTTCATGGTCTTCTTTTTTTTAGCGCATCAAAGCGCGTCAGTATGATGATCCCCACTTGCTTGTCCTGAAGGACAAGGTGTAGCACAGTAATGCCAAGGAGGTGACTATTGGTGATGATGGGGTGTTGACGATGCAGGGCCGGATTTGTGTTCCGAATGTGGATGGGTTGCCTGAGTTGATTCTTGATGAGGCCCATAGTTCACGGTATTCCATTCATCCAGGTGCCGCAAAGATGTATCATTACTTGACATAACATTACTGGTGGAGAAGAATGAAGAAAGATAATGTGGAGTATGTGGCTCGGTGTTTGAACTGTCAGCAGGTGAAGTACGAGCATTAGAGATAGGTGGTTTGCTTCAGAGGCTTGATATTTTAGAGTGGAAGTGGGAGCGTATCACCATGAATTTTGTAGTTGGACTCCCATGGACCTTGAAGAAATTTGACGCAGTATGGGTTATTGTGGACAGGCTGACCAAGTCTGCATACTTCATTCTGATTGTGACTACCTACTCTTCAAAGCAGCTGGCTCGGATCTACATTCGTGAGATTGTTTGCCTTCATAGGGTGCTCGTGTCTATTATCTCGAATCGGGGCACTCAGTTCACATCATAATTTTGAGAGCGCTGCAGCGAGAGTTGGGAACACAGGTCGAGCTAAGTACATGATTCCATCCCCAGATAGATGGGCAGTCCGAGCAAACTATTCAGATAATGGAGGACATGTTACGTGTCTGTGTCTGATTTTGGAGGTTTATGGGATCAGTTTCTTCCGTTAGCAGAGTTCGCCTAACAACAGCTTTTAGTTGAGTATCCAGATGGATCCTTATGAGGCCTTATATAGGAGGCGATGTCGTTCTCCGATTGGTTGGTTTGAGCCTAAGGATGCTAGGTTGTTGGGCATTGATTTGGTCCGTGATGCTTTAGAGAAAGGGAAGTTGATTTAGGAACGGCTTCATACAACGCAGTCCAAGCATAAGATTTATATTGATAGGTTTGGGAAGAAGGCAAGTTAATCCCTCGATATTTTGGTCCTTTTGAGATCTTGAGAGAGTGGGTGAGGTGGCCTACAGACTTGCATTGCCACCCATCTTATCGGGAGTTCATCTGGTGTTTCATGTTTCTATGCTCCAGAGTATTTTGGTGACTCCTCTCATGTATTAGATTTCAGCTCGGTCCAGTTGGACAAGGATTTGACTTATGTTGAGGAGCCGGTGTCTATCTTGGACAGGCAGGTCCGAAAGTTGAGGTCAAAGAACATTGCTTCAGTGTCAATTTAATGGAGATCCCAACCAGTCGAGGCGGTGACTTGCGAGACCGAGCATGATATGTGTAGATGTTATCCTCATCTTTTTGGCACTTCAGGTATGTCTCTATACTCGTTCGACGACGAAATTTTGTTTAAGAGGGGAAGGATGTAATGACCCAGCCGGTCGTTTTGAGTATTTTAGCCCTGTTTTCCTATTTGATGCTCCACATGTGTAACTGTGGTTACATGACTTGCTGGGGGATTGGTTTAGTTTTGAGTGAGTTACGGAGTGATTTGGGACACTTAGTCCCTTAGTTGAAGGCTTTAGTTGTAAGAGATTACCGGAGTTTGAACTTTGAGTAGACGACTCCGGAACGGTGTTTGTATGATTCCAATAGCTTCGTATGGTGATTTTGGACTTTGTTGATATCGGGCTAGGATTGTGATTCTTGGAATTGGTATAGGTCCCTTGTGTTATTTGGGACTTGCATGCAAAATTTAAGGTTATTCGGAGTTGTTTAGGCTTGTTCGGTGCAAGTTTTAAATTTGGAAAGTTCATTAGACTTGAATTGAAGTGTGGTTCGTGATTTTGATATTGTTTTATGTGATTTGAGGCCTCGAGTTAGTTCGTGTTGTGTTTTGGGACTTGTTAGTTTGCTTGGACGGGATCCCGGGGGTCCTAGGTGTGTTCTGGATTGGTTTCGGCTTATATTAGACTTGGTTGCTTTGTTGAAGTCTGATCAGTTTTGGTGCTTTCGCACCAGCGACACTTGGTCCGCAGGTGTGAGTCTGCAGAAGCAAACAGTGGACCACAGAAGCGGTGGTTGATCAAGCTCTAGGAGCCCCGCAGATGTGGGCATAGGAGCATAGAAGCGCGATCGGGGAAGCAATTCTTGGACCGCAGGGGCAACTAGTTGATCGCAGAAGCGGAATTGGGAGAATTAAGTGAAGTCCGCATCTGCGCTTATTTTTCCGCACATGTAGCGTCGCAGATGCGACTATTTGTCCTCAGAAGCAAAAAGCCTAGACAGATTAAACATTGGACGAGGGTTTTATTTTATTTATCACACTTTGAGTTAGAGAGCTCGGTTTCGGGCGATTTTGGAGGAGATTTTCACAATTTGGACAGGGGGAAGTGTTTTTGACTCGAATTTGTTATTATTTCATGATTCCAACCTCGATTTTAGTGTTTGATTAGTGATTTAAATTGGAAAAACTGGGGATTTTGGTAAAACTTTTCTAAAACATAAATTGATGATTTGAAGGCTGATTTGTGGTCGGAATTGGATGATTTTGGTATGGTTGGTGTCGTATAGGAATGGGTCTTTGAAATTTGTGAGTTTGGTTGAGTTCCGAAGTGCGAGCTTGGGGTTAACTTTTTGAGTTGACCTTTTAATTTTCATTAAAGAATGAATCTTTATTATCCGGAATTGCTTCCTATGGCTTTTATTTATGATATTATATTATTTTGGCAAGATTCGAGCCGTCCGGAGTTGGATTTTCCCGGGAAGGGATTGTTAGTGGACTGATTTAGCTTTTTTAAAGGTAAGTATCTTGCCTAACTTTGTTTAGGGGATACACCCCTTAGGTGCTAGTCCTATTTGCTTATTTCTTTGATGTGTTAAGTAACGGGTACATGATGTGATGAGCGTGTATACGAGCACTATGTGTGGTTTTGACCGGAATATAGTCAAGGGTCTTTGATTTCATGCTCCTAAAGATAGGAATCAAACGTTGTAGGCTACTATATGCCTTAATGTGATAATGAACTTTGTATGTAATTTATGAAATCACTTTATGGTTATTTGATCATGCTCATTTCATTGACATAGCCATATACATGCCTTATTTATTGAACATCCTTTCACTTCTATGATTATTTGTTATTTCCTCGTGCACGGTTGTTGAAAGTTGCGAACTTACACTTTGATGACACTTTGGTATTATCATTGTGATATTGTGATACTTGGCATTATTGTTTTGTTGTACCATGGCACTTGTGGACATGTTGAGTGGACTAATTGAGGGTGTCAGCACGAGATTTTTGCTGTGCAATTTCTTTGTCTATGGTTTTTGCACGTGGGGCAAAATAAGGATGGTGTTATATCGGGCTGTCCACGTGGCGTAATAAGGGTGGATATATGCGCATGTGGCGAAATAAGAGTGGCATATCATTTTATGTGCACATTTAGTGTAATAAGGGTGGCATTTGATGATATTATGTGATGTTTCAGAGTATCTTCTTGTTGTTGTGATTGTGTTAAGAAGGGGTTGATAATTCATTCTCATAATTATTTTCTGAAAGTTTACGTGTTGCAATTACCTGAGTAAATGGCAGTGTTTGACATTTCATCACATGTTTTAGCTCTATTTGTAGTTTTGTTATCAAAGATGGGTTTCACTACACTGAGTTGATACTACATGTTCTAAAGTGAAGATTATTATTATCAATTGTATTTCAATTATCAGTTTTCTTTGATATATTATTGCACAGGTTATTTTTCTAGTGAGTATCAAACGACTTATACCTCGTCACTACTCCACCGAGGTTAGTCTTGATACTTACTGGGTACCGATTGTGGTGTACTCGTGCTACGCTTCTGGACATCTTTTTGTGCAGATCCAAGTACTTTTGACTAGACTGATCGGCAGTGAGGCTTAGCACACACCAGAGACTTCAAGGTATCCCTGCATGATCCGACCGCACGCCTCAGAGTCATCCTCTTGTTTCACTTCTACTGTTTATGCATTTCAGACAGCGCTGTATTTTAATATTGATCTCGTGTATTCAGTTAGAGCTTGTGACTCTGTACCATCTAGTTCTGGGACATTATGTTGAATATTTTCTGCTTCGGCCTGTATTACTGTTATTTCCGCTTATATGTTAAACTCCGTTTTCATTATTGTTTAAATAATGGTGAGAGACCGGCTTACCTAGTTTGGAAACTAGGTGCCATCACGACTCCTAAGGAGGGATTTTGGGTCGTGACAACATATTAGATGATTAAGGAAAAACATAAAAACCTAACGAAATAAGAAAAATATAAAGTAATTCTTCAACAAATTAGATGATTAAGGAATAACATAAAACCTAACGAAATACTAAAAACATAAAATAATTCTTCAACATATTAGATGATTAAGAAATAACATAAAACCTAACGAATAAAAAAAAAACATAAAGTAATTCTTCAACATTTCCTCTTACGATGGTCTAGAGAGAAGTGGTCTGGCGATAGAGGCGATTCCAGTCGCCCACCGCGTCGGAGGCGCCATGGCGACGCTGGTGGCTTCAATTCCGACCGGTGAAGCCCCCACATCAATTTCTCAACCACCCCCAGTAGCTGCGAACACCCAACCCATGGATTACAGTACAATCCTTCGATCACCCGCTGTAAAACTATCGAAACTGGAATTATGCCCAGTTAATGTCGAACATGGTGAACCTACCATAGAATTCACCATGGATGAAGTTAATGGCTTTACGAGGGAAGAAGGACTACATCAAGCTGTAATCATGAAATTTTCCTACGGAAGACCAGACCTTCAATTGATTCGAAGGATTTTCCAGACGCAATTTGACATTCAAAGTGGATTTAATGTTGGGCAACTGTATTATCGGCACTTGTTGGTCAGATTCGACATTTATGCTGATTTTGTTAAATTTCTGTCGCATTCAACTGGTGTGCTGAAAGCCAATGGCAATGAATTCTTCTTTAGAACGTTTCCGTGGACAATGACATTCAATCCGAAGGAGGAAACGTCCATGGCGGTGGTCTGGATATTAATGCCAGGTCTGCCCCCAAATTTCTTTGCAAAAAAGTCAGTCATGTCTATTGCATCAGCAGTGGGCAAACCTCTTGCAGTCGACAAGGCGACAAATGACAGGACAAGACCTAGCACGGCTAGGGTCAAGGTGCTGATTGATTTGTTAGATGATCACCCAACCAAAGTTAGGTTGCGCGTCGTCGACAAAAATACCGGGAAATTCATTGTGTTTTACCAGGATATTGTCTATGACAACTTACCAAAGTATTGCACTTTATGCAATCATCAAGGTCATGAAGAATCAGTTTGTCGTCTTTCAAAAGATAAACCTGGACAGGATGTAGTGGCAGCAGTAAAACAAAAAAAGGTAGGTACTCAAGAGAGGCAAGTTTATCGCAGGTTGCCAACAAACAAAATGGAGCAGTTTAAAGGAGATGCGAGGGATATCTTGAACGCTAAAAAGATTGCTGATCAGGTGGAAAATTTTGGAAAAAATATGGAGCATACTGTGCAACAATCAACAAAGGATGCAAGACAACTAAGAATGGCGGAAAATGTGGTGCACATACTGACCAAGGGAGCTGGTAACACATTGAATCAGAAAACGAATAAAGAAATAGGCGAATCGTCTGTTTCACATACCGTTGAGGAAGCTGTGGAAAATAGCAATAGGTTTGCTATTCTGGAGTTGCAAGAAACTGATGATATTGAAAATAATCAATTTGTGCTGAGGGAAGAAAATGATGCTCGAAACATCATGCACTCTAATGGGTCAACAGAAAAACAATTTGCTGAATCTGGAAAAAAAGAAATGGTACACAAAAGGAAAGAAAAAGAAGCTACTGCACAGTGGGTGCAAAGAAGTTTCAGGCCAATCTTGGTAGAAACTAACACTTCATGTCAATAAATACCGTCGCAAGATACTTGCGTAGAGCGACAACTAGTTAACAAAGAACAACTCCCTGAAGAGGTGTCAAGTGATAAGGATCTTTGTGATGAGGCAGTAACAGAAGGCAAATCAAACACAAGGAATACTCGCGACCATCTCGATCAGCAAGGAATAACAGCACAGCAAACAGTAGTTGCACCAAAATCAACAGCATTGATAGCCATAGTGGATGGTGTTCCAGTGTGTCCTCAAGATTCAACTGAGCCAGATACTATGGACAATAATACTGCCACAAGTGCAAATGCATCAGCAACACCAAAAGGAATCGCGACTACTCAGCTGACACAGTTACAGTTAGAACAACTTGAGGACATGCAGCAAGGAGTAACAGCACAACAAACTGAATTTGCAACAAAATCGACAGCAGTTGTGGCTGCTCATTCGAAACAGTTGCAGTTAGATGGGGAGTCGAGCAGTGAAAAAACTATGCAATTGCAATTGAATATGCCAATGAAGAATCCGTTGCAAACACTCCATGACATTGTTACCCATAATGTTGAACCAATTGGTCATTTCAGCACACAAAGTCAACAGATCGAGGAACAAGAAGAAGATGAATCAACTACCGTGAACTTTAAGCAGATCACAAGGGAGGCAGATGTATCCCCTGCATCTAGCCTTAAAGCAGTCAAGAAAAACAAGAAATCACAGCACAAAGAGCAATCCCAACCTACAAGAATACTGCCCAAGAGGGCACCCCCACATACTAAATGATGATGAAATCCCTGATATGGAATATTAGGTCTGTCAACACAGAGCAGGCCTTCCCAAGATTGATCAACATGCATCGCGAACATAATTTTGCTGTCATTGCGTTGATGGAACCATTTCAAAAAGCGGGATACATTCAAAGGTATAAGAGCAGATTACACATGGAGGATGCCTTCTCAAACATTAACGGGAAGATCTGGCTGTTCTTTAATGTAAACCTGGAATGGGAACTGCTAATGGACACGGAATAGCAGGTGACAATTAAGCTACTGCATCATGACTATGATAAACAAATCATCATGACGTTCGTCTACGCCAAATGTGATGCTTTGGAAAGATTGGAATTATGGGACAATCTTTACTGTCTAGCCAGTGATATGGACAGTCCTTGGATGATAGGAGGTGATTTCAACGTACTTCTATCAGAAGAGGAAAAGATAGGAGGATTGCCCGTCTTACCACCGGAGTATGAAGACTTCGCATTCTGTGTTAATTCGTGTGGCCTATTTGATCAAGGGTACAAGGGCAGCCCATTTACATGGTGGAATAGGAGATCGAACTCGGAATGTATCTTTAAAAGGCTGGACAGGATACTAGTAAACTCAGAGTTCCAGAAGCTATTTCCAACTATCGACATCAAGCACCTTATCAGAACTGGTTCTGACCACGCACCTTTGCTCATGATCTGTGGGGAACAAGCAGCAACTTTTGTGAAGCCATTTAAATTTCTGAATTTCTGGACTAAACACGAAAGTTTCATGGATGTCGTTCGACAAAATTGGACAGCTGATTTTCTGGGAGATCCATATCTTGTGTTTAAGCATAAGCTTAAAAAAGTAAAGGCTGCATTATCAAAGTGGAGCAGAGATACGTTTGGAGATATATTCAAGCAGTTGGCTATACTGGAAGACATTGTGAAGGTGAAGGAACTGATGTTCGAGGAAAGATCCATCAACAGAAAATAGAATGGTCCTTCAAAAAGCTCAAGCATAACTCAAGAAATACTTAGCATTTGAAGAACAATACTGGAAGCAGAAGGCTGGAATGACATGGTTCGAAGAAGGCGACAGAAATAAAAGATTCTTCCACAATCTTGTAAATGGGAAAAGGAAAAAGCTACAATTAAAAAGGATCCAAATTGATAATGGAGACTGGATAGAGGGGCAAGAG
>MCJB01008923.1:2932-48835 GCA_002018475.1 Nicotiana obtusifolia
TGATTGTGTGTATGGATTTATAGTATCTTGGTGGATGATTCAGATGTGATGCCCCCCCCGAAGACATTTCCATACACCTCTTCATGTCAAGAAATAAGGCTCTCACTTTATCTGATTACAGAACTGGAAGGTCCATAAAATGTTTTTCAAGAATTTAAGGTTTTATAGTGCAAAGGTACGCAAATGTGTTTGGAGTGTTATAGATAATTTTCACGACTAGCTTGGGTTGTGCAATGCATTGTGGACTTGGTAGAAAGTTTGTAGAAAAATGGCAATTTTGCGATCTATTTCGCAATAGCAGATCTGTTCTGCTTGCCTTAGATCCCTTGCGGAGTAAACTAGGAGAAGCTTAATTTTGAGGGCTATTTCGCGGTCCAATATGAGATCGCATATCTGGGACAACTCCAATCTCCCATCACAGGATATCATGATGGCACCTAGTCTCTAAGACTAGGTAAGTATAACATTCATGAAGAAATAACAGAAATAATAATAAAATCTTAAAAATTAAATCAACCAGCTATCATAAAAGAACTCCACAATACAGCTGACAATAACTCCCAAAATCTGGTGAGAATGAGTCATAAGCTCTACATGAGTATACTGAAACATCCCTAATACATAACTATCTCAATAAAGAGCATGCAGTAGAAAACAAGGACAAAGGGTGACTCTGAGGCCTGCGAACGCCGGCAGGTATACCTTGAAGTCTCCGATCTGAAGCTCTACTCACCGGTGCCTAGCCTAGTATGAGGTACTTGGATATGCACAAAAAGATGTGCAGAAGCATAGTATGGGTACACCACAACGGTGCCCAGTACCAAGCCTAACATCTGTAGAGTTGTGATAAGGTCAGGTCAAAACAACTACTAGAATAAGAAAAAAAAATTGAACAAGTACAATGCAGTCTAAGAATGTAAATGAGAAAAATGAAGCAATAAAAAAATACAACAAGATAGATTACAACTGAATTTAAAGCAATAAATGCAACAAGGAAGGAACACGTAATAAGAACATCAAGGAAACAATGCGGACATATACAAGTGAGTTAAATGAGATATAACAACAAGAATCACAACCGAGATACCGCCTCGTAATCTCATTTCACAATCACAATCACAATCTTTACTTATATCACCACGGGAGCCTTACATTTAGTTTTGAAAATCCTTTTTCCTGAAAAAGCTACCCGTGTTTTAGCCAACCTTATCACACCGCATGGCTTCAAGTAGTTTTCCTACTAGCAACACGCGTATCAAGGCCATCTTAACACCACAAGTGTATCAACCCCTAGCCTTATACCACCACATGCGTATCAATATCACAACATATCACAACTCGCACCTCAAATGCCTAAATGCCACAACTTGCAAAAAAAAATCAACAATATCAATTTTTCCACAACAAACAGCCTATGGCCCAGCCACAATGTGTACAAGAGTCTCAATAATAGCAAATTGAAATTGAATAACTCAACATGAATGGTGTTTCAACAATTAAAACATTTGCCTCAATGTGATCCTGGCCTTTATAACATCAACACCAATAATTCAACAAGAAGACATTACGTGAAAACAACAACTTCAAGTAACAAATTCAACAATTAAACGGACAATAAAGAAAAATAATAACTTCAACTAAAGCATATAAGAGAAATTAACAAGTAAAAGGTTGAACAAGTGTTAACATTGTCAAATAAGGCATGTGAGGGTAGATTAATACATGTAAGGGTAGACTAACAGTGAAATTATAACATGCTATGACAATTCAATTAAAGTCATGAAAAGAGTCCAAATAGACCAAAGCGGTCAATTACCACATATAGCTCGTGTAACCACTCATCACATTGCATACACGCTTTTGGCATATCACAGATAGCACAATCAACCAAAATCCTAAGGAGTAATTCCCCCACACAAAGTTAGGAAAGATACTTACCTCAAACAAGCTAACTCAATCCACTAGTAAGCCTTTTCCGCAAATATCCATCTCCGAATGGCTCGAATCTAGCCAAACAACTTTATACCATAAATACAAACCATAGG
Source organism: Nicotiana obtusifolia (assembly GCA_002018475.1). Classification (NCBI taxonomy): domain Eukaryota; kingdom Viridiplantae; phylum Streptophyta; class Magnoliopsida; order Solanales; family Solanaceae; genus Nicotiana; species Nicotiana obtusifolia. Next base: position 4,978 of record MCJB01008923.1, read on the forward strand.
ACACTATTCCAGATAATAAAGTTGCAATCTTTAAAGAAAAATAAAAAGTCAACTCAAAAACTCAACCCCGAGCCCGCCTCTCAGAACCCGACCAAACTGACAAAATTCGAACACTCATTCAATAACAAGTCAAACCATACTAAAATTATTCAATTCCGACCTCAACTCGACCTTGAAATCCTCAAAATATAGCTTAGGAAGTTTTCACAATTTTTTCCAATTTTTCCAATTCAAAACACTAATTAAATGGTAAAAACAATGATGTATTCATGTATAATAATCAAATCCGAGTCAAAATCACTTACCCCGATCAACTCCTTGAAAATGTCTTCCAAAATTGCCTGAAACCGAGGTCTCTAACACAAAAGAAGAAAAATGGAAAAAAACCCTCGATTTGGAAATTAAAATATTTATTGCCTCATTCTTACTCTACGCGATCGCGGAAAAGCACTCGTGATCCCGTATAACAAATTATCCCAGCTCACAAAGCCTCTTATGTGATCGTGTGATTGCAAACACGAACACGATGACCAGCCATCCTCAGGCTACACGATTGCCATCAAAGCCACGCGAACGTGATGAACAGTGCGTGCCACCCACAGCCTCACCTTCCTTATACGCGAACGCAGTCCCACGCACGCGTTCGCGATGCACAAGCACCCTAATCATCGCGATCATATCCCTTACTTCGCAAATGGAAAGAGTAAAAATCCATCAACCACTAAGGACGGATCGCTGGTGAACCTTAGCGAACGCAATGAAGGAAACTAGAAACACAGAAAACCAGCAATCTCAATTCATGAACAAATGGTCCGAACTTAATCCGAAACACACCTGGGGCCTCCGGGACCCCGTCCAAACATACCAACAAGTCTTAAAACACAATACAAACTCGCTCGAAGCCTTAAATCACATCAAACAATACCAAAATGACAAACCGGACATCAATTCAAGCCTAATGAAATAATGAACTTCCAACATCGAAAACTAATGCTGAAACATACCAAACCACCTCCAAACGACCTCAAATTTTGCACATATGTCACAAATGACACAACAAACCTATTCCAACTTTCGGAACCGAAATTCGGACCCAATATCAATAAAGTCAACTCTCGGTCAAACTTATCAATCTTCTAAACTTTCAACTTTCCTACTTTTGCTAATTCAAGCCAAAACGACCTACGGACCTCCAAATCAATATCCGGACATATGCCTAAGTCCAAGTCACCATTAAAAGCTATCAGAACCATCAAAACTCTTTTTCGGAGTCGTCTACACAAAAGTAAAACTTCGGTCAACTCTTTCAACGTTCCAACTTTGGGACTAAGTGTCCCAATCACTCCCAACCTCACCCAAGGTTCGTGACGGATCATCGTAATACTTTCAGAGCATAGAAACATAGAACATCGGCTGAAATGCAGATAGACTAGGTGGCAATGCAAGCTTGTAAGCCACCTCCCCTACTCTCTCAAGGATCTCAAAAGGGTCGATATACCTAGGGCACAACTTGCCCTTCTTCCCAAACCTCATCACACCCTACATGGGTGAAACCAAGAGCAAAACGCTCTCTCCAACCATAAATGCTATGTCACGAACCTTCCAATCGGCATAACTCTTCTGCCTAGACTGTGTTGTAGGAAGTCAATCCTGGATCAACTTGACCTTCTCCAAGGCATCTCGAACCAACTCCGTGCCCAATAATCTAGCCTTACCTGGCTCGAACCACCTATCTAGAGAACGACATCGCCTCCCATATAGGGCCTTATAAGGAGCCATCTTAATACTCGACTGGTGGTTGTTATTGTAGGCAAACTCCGCAAGCGGCAAGAACTGATCCCAAGAACCCCCGAAATCTATAACACGGGAACAAAGCATATCCTCTAAGATCTAAATGGTGCGGTTAGACTGTACGTCCGTTTGGGATGGGAATATTGTACTCAACTCAACCCGTGTGCCTAACTCACGTTGTACAGCTCTTCAGAAGTGCCGATGTAAATTGTGTGCCCCAGTCAGAGATGATGGATACCGGCTCGCCATGAAGTCAGACAATATCGCAGATGTATATCTAAGCCAGTTGCTCTAAAGAATAGGTAGTCACCATCGGAATGAAATGAGCTGACTTGGTCAACCTATCCACAATCACCCATACAGCGCCAAATTTCTAACTGAGGCGGTGGGAGCCCAACACGAAGTCCATGGTAACATGCTCCCATTTCCACTCAAAAATCTCAAGTCTTTGAAGCAACCCACTTGGCCTCTGATGCTCATACTTCACTTAAAGACAATTTAGACACCAAGCTACAAACTCCACTTTGTCTTTCTTCATTCCCCTCCACCAATAATGTTGCCTCAAATCCTAATACATCTTAGCGGCACCCAGATGAATGGAGTACTGTGAATTATGGGCCTCCTGAAGAATCAGCTCACACAACCCATCCACATTGGGCACACATAACCAGCTGCATCCGCAACACATCGTCATCTCTAATAGAAACCTCCTTGGCATCATCGTGTTGTATTGTGTCCTTAAGGACAAGCAAATGGGGATCTTCATACTGACGCTCTATGATGTAATCATATAAAGAAGATCGAGAAACCATGCAAGCAAGAATCTGAGTGGGTTCCGAAACATCTAATCTAACAAACCGGTTGGCCAAGGCCCGAACATCTAATGTTAATGGCCTTTCTGCTGCTAGTAGATATGCCAAACTACCCATACTCTCTGCCTTTTGACTCAAGGCAGCGGCCACCAGATTGGCCTTTCCGAGATGATATAGAATAGTGATATCATAGTCTTTAAGCAATTCTGACCACCGCCACTGCCGCAAATTAAGACCCTTCTGTTTGAACAGGTGCTGGAGACTTTGGTGGTCGGTATATACCTCACAAAGGACACCGTACAAATAGTGCTGCCAAATCTTCAAGGCATGAACAATAGCTGCCAAGTCCAAGTCGTGGACCGTATAATTCTTCTCATGGACCTTCAATTGCCGAGACGCGTAGGCAATCACCCTGTCGTCTTGCATCAAAACCGCGCCAAGGCCAGCATGTGACACATCACAGTATCAGTGTAAGACCTTGAACCCGTAGGCAAAACCAACACTGGGGCTGTAGTCAAACCAGTCTTGAGCTTTTGAACGATCTCCTCACACTCATTGGACCATCAGAAAGGAGCATCCTTCTGGGTCAATCTGGTCATAGGTGCAGCAATGGCTGAGAAACACTCTACAAAACGGCAGTAATACCCGGCCAACCCAAGGAAACTCCGAATCTCAGTAGTTGAAGACGTTCTGGGACAACTCTACACTGCTTCAACCTTCTTATGATCTACCTTGATCCCCTCACTCGATACCACATGACCCAAAAACGCCACCGAATCAATTCAGAATTCACACTTTGAGAATTTTGCATACAACTTCTTTTCTCTCAAGGTTTGGAGCACAATCCTCAAATGCTGCTCATGATCCTCCCGGCTATGGAAGTACACCAAAATGTCATCAATAAACACAATGATGAATGAATCAAGATAGGGTTGGAATACATTGTTCATCAGGTGCATGAATATTGTTGGGGTGTTGGTCAGCCTAAATAATGTCACAAGGAACTCATAGTGACCATACCGAGTCCTAAAAGCATTCTTTGGGATATCCGGATCCTAAATCTTCAACTGAAGATACCCTGGTCGCTATGTCGTAATAAAAGCTTGATTCGAGGCATTAGCAAAACACAATTGTCTGTTCCAACTCCTTGTCCTGGAGGCTCTCCGATCGGGGAGGGGGTTGCGACTGCTGAGCAAAAAGTCCTGCTATATAGGAGCGGAACACTCTGGCACCTTGTAGCTGATCAAATAAGTCATCAATGCATGACAATGGATACTTGTTCTTCACTGTTACCTTGTTCAACTGCCGATAATCAATACACATTCGCATAGAACCATCATTCTTCTTCACAAACAAAATCGGAGCACCCCAAGGTGGTACACTAAGCCGAATGAAACCCTTATCAAGAAACTCTTGCAAATGTTCTTTTAACTCCTTGAACTCTACCAGGGCCATACAATGTAGTGGAATAGAGATGGGCTGAGTGTCCGGCAACAAATCAATACCAAAATCGATATCTCTATCGAGCGACATGTCCGAAATATCCGCTGGAAATACATCTGAGAAGTCTCTCACTACCGGAACTGACTCAACGGTAAGGGAGTGAACTCTGACATCTCTTACAAAGGCTAGATATGCATCACACCCCTTCTCAACTATCCACTGTGCCTAAAGGAAGGACCCAAGTCTGCTATGAATAGAATCCAATGTACCCTCCACTCTAACTGTGGAAAACCTGGCATAGCCAATGTCACAGTCTTGGCGTAACAATCTAAAATAGTATGATAGGGCAAAAACCAGTACATGTCCAAGATAACATTAAAATCTACCATATTGAGCAACAATAGATCAACTCTGGTCTCAAAGCCACCAATAACAACTAAACACAACTGATACACACGGTCCATAATAGAATCTCCTACGGGCGTGGACACATATACAGGAGAACTCAAAGAATCATGAGATATACCCAAATACGGAGCAAAGTAAGATGATACATATAAGTAAGTAGAGCCTAGATCAAATAAGACCGATGCATCTCTATGACAAACTGGAACAATACCTGTGACCTTCACCTAATCGCCTGACCTTCACCCCTAGTTGGCTATGCAGGTGGAGCGGCAACTAGAGCAGCAGTCACAAACTGAGAAGTTTGTGGACCCTGTGTAATACGTGGATCCTGAGTAGTCGGTGGAGGTGCACCCATCCTAAGTCCGATGCAGTCTCTAACCATATGTTGAGTATCACCACACTCAAAGCAAGCTCTCAGTGGATGTGGCTGCTGAAACTGGCTCGAGCTTGATCGGTTGGATTGACCGCTGAAAGCACCCCGTGCAGGAGGTGCACTAGACAGTAGCAGTGCATAATGGGCAATGTGAGACCTGGAAGTAGCCTGAGTACCACCAGAAGCTGGAAGTGCTGAATGAACTGGATGGCTCACATAGCTTCTACCATGACGGGCTGCAACTGGGAACGGGCACCACTATATCCGCCAGAGTCTTAAGGCCTCTTAGCCTCCCTATCCTATCTCTCACGGCCCCCCATACACTCTAATCTCTGTGTGATCTCTACCACCTACTTATATGGGGTATCTATCTCCAACACTCGAAGCATGCTGAATCTAATACCATAGTTGAGCCCCTCGATGAATCGGCGGACTCGCTCTTTGACTGTGGAAACCAAGGCAGGTGCATGTCTGGACAACTCATTAAATCTGATAGCATACTCTGACACTATTATAGTACCTTGGGCCAGCTGCTCAAACTCCACACGCCACGTATCCGGAAGGCTCTGGGGAAAAAACTCTCTAAAGAATATCTCTAAAAACTGAGCCCATGTTAGTGAAGTTGCATTGGCTGGGCTACCCTTCTCGTACGCCCACCACCACTAATATGCTGCTCCCGACAGGTGGAATGTAGTAAAAGCAACCCCGCTCGTCTCCACAGTACCCATGGTGCAGAGAATACGTGAAATTTCTACAGAAAACCCTATACATCCTCTATAGCTAGGCCGCTGAAAGTAGGAGGATGGTACTTCTTGTACCTCTCAAGTCTAAGTTGCTCCTCCTCAAATGTTGCAGCCCTAGCCTGGGGCTGAACCGAAACATCAAGCTACACTAATATAACCTTTGGGACCTAGTCAACATTGTCCAACTACTCTGGGGTACGGGTCGCGGGAGTCTGAGCTCCTCCCCTAGCTTGAGATATGGCTAGTGCAAGTGGAATCAACCTCGCCTGAGTTAGATTACAAAACATGCTCAAGAACTGTGCGAGGGTCTCCTTAAGTACAGGGGTGGCAACGCCTCAGGTGCCTGCCCCCAACTAGAGCTACTGGTGGCTCCTCTGTCGTAGCTCGGGCAGGTGCTCTGGCTGCACCACGTGCCCCGTCTTTGCCTCTCGCGGCTCTAACAGGGGGAGCAGGTGTCTGATTATCTGTTCCAAAAGTGCTTGTCCTCACCATCTGTGAGAGAATGGAAAGACAAAGATTCAAAATTTTGAAGTGAACAAATTCGCACGAAGGATGACTCTAAGAAGTGCAAACGTCGGCAGATATACCTTGAAGTCTCCGATCTGGAAGCTCTACTCATTGGTGCCTAGCCTGGTATGAGGTACTTGGATCTACACAAAACGATATGCAGAAGCGTAGTATGAATACACCACAATGGTACCTAGTAAATATCAAGCCTAACCTCGAGAGAGTAGTGATGAGTTCAGGTCAAAACACCTTATAGGATAAGAAAAAGAAATTGAACAAATACAATATAGTCTACGAATGTAAACGAGGAAAATGAGGCAATAAGGGAATACAACAAGATAGGCTACAATTGAATTTAAAGAAATAAACGCAACAAGGAAGGAACACATAATAAGAACATCAAGGAAACAATGCAGACAAATATAAGTAAGGTAAATAAGAGATAACAACAAGAATCACAGCCGAGGTACCGCCTCGTAATCTCATTTCACAATCATTATCACAATTTCTCCTTATATCACCGGGGGAGCCTTACATTTATTTTTGAAAATCATCTTTCCTAAAATAGTTACCCGCATTTTACCCCACCTCATCACACCGCGTGGCTTCAAGTAGTTCTCCTACTAGAAACACGTGTATCAACCCCACCTTATCTCACGGCATGCGTATCAACCCCTAGCCTTATACCACCGCATGCGTATCAATATCATAACATATTACAACTCGCACCTCAAGTACCCAAATGCCACAACTTACCAAAAGAATCAACAATATCAATGTTTCCACAACAAACAGCCCATGGCTTAACCACAATGTGTAGAAGAGCCTCAATAATAGCAACGTAAAGTTGAATAACTCAACAAGAATCGTGTTTCTACAACTAATAACTATGCCTCAATGTAATCTCGGCTTTTACAACTTCAACACCAATAACTCAACAAGAAGCCATTCCGTGAAAACAACAACTTCAAGTAACCAACTTAACAATTAAAGAAATAATGGACACTAAGGAAAAAATTATATCAACTAAAGCATATAAGAGCAATTAACAAATAAAAGGTGGAACAAGTGTTAACATTGTCAAATAAGACATGTGAGTATAGATTAATACATGTAAGGGTAGACTAACAATGAAATTGTTACATACTATGACAATTCAATTAAAGTCATGAAAAGAGTCCAAATAACCTAAACCGGTCAATTACCACATATAGCCCGTGTACCCACTCATCACCTTGCGTATACAGCTTTCACATATCGCAAATAGCAAAATCAACCCAAATCCTAAGGGGTAATTCCCCCATACAAAGTTAGGCAAGATACTCACCTCAAACAAGCTAACTTAATCCACTAGTAAACCTTTCCCACGAATATCCAACTCAGAACAGCTCGAATCTAGCCAAAATAACTTTATACCATAATTACAAACCATAGGAAACTATTTCTGATAATAAAGTTGCAATTGTTAAAGAAAAATAAAAAGTCAACTCAAAAACTCAACCCCAAGCCCACCTCTCAGAACCCGACTAAACTTAAAAAATTCGAACACCCATTCAATAACAAGTCAAACCATACAAAAATTATTCAATTCCGACCTCAAATCGACCTTCACATCCTCAAAATATAGCTTAGGTAGTTTTCACAATTTTTTCCAATTTTTCCAACTCAAAACACTAATTAAATGGTAAAAATAATGATGGATTCATGTATAATAATAAAATCCGAGTCAAAATGGCTTACCCGATCAACTCCTTGAAAATCTTTCCAAAATCGCCTAAAACCGAGGCTCTAACTCAAAAGATGAAAATATGGAACAAAGCCCTCGATTTGGAAATTAAATATCTGCTGCCACATTCTTACTCTACGCGATCGCGTAAAAGCACTCGCGATCGTGGATAACAAATTGTCCCAGCTCACAAAGCCTCTTACACGATCGTGTGACCACAGTCGTGAACGCGATAACCAGCCATCTTCAGGCTACGCGATTGCCGTCAAGGACACGCGAATGCAATGAACAACGCCAACCTCTCCTTCCTTATATGCGAACACGGTCCCACGCACGCGTTCGCGATGCACAAGCACTTCAATCAGTGTGATCGCATCTCTCACTTGCGAACGCATAGAGTAAAAATCCATCAGTCACTAAAGACTCCACGCAATCGTGGGTGAACCTTCGCAAACACAGTGTAGGAAACCAAGAGCACAAAAACCCAGCAATCTCAATTCATGAACAAATAGTCTGAACTCAATCTGAAACACACTAGTGGCCCCCGGGACTATCGGGACCCCATCCGAACATACCAACAAGTCCTAAAACACAATACGAACTTGCTCGAATCCTCAAATCACATCAAAGAACACCAAAACCACGAATCGCACATTGATTCACTCCTAATGAACTAATGAACTTCCAACTTTTAAAACTAATACCGAAACATACCAAATTAACTCCAAGTGACCTCAAATTTTTCACACAAGTCACAAATGACACAACAGACCTATTCCAACTTTCAAAACTGAAATTTGGACCCGATATCAATAAAATCAACTCTCGAACAAACTTCTCAATCTTCCAAACCTTCAACTTTCCAACTATCACCAATTCAAGCCAAAATGACCTACGGACCTCCAGATCAATATCCGGACTACACACTAAGCCTAAAATCACCATACAAAGCTATCGGAATCATCAAAATGCCATTCCTGAGTCGTCTACACAAAATTCAAACTCCGATCAACTCTTTCAACTTAAGCTTCCAACTTTGGGACTAAGTGTTCCAATTCACTCCAAACCTCACCAGAAACCAAACCAACCACCCCAAAAAGTCACATAACCACAATATAACATAGAGGAGGCAATAAATAGGGGACGTGGCTAAATTACTCAAAGTGACCGTCGGGTTGATTAGACTTGAATCGGATGCTTGGTTTAATGTTGGAAGTTTATGAAATTAAGAGATTGATCTTGATCGATGATTCTTGGTTTTGATGTTAAATATGGTGTTTTGAGATTTTGAATAAGTATGAGTGAAGTATTAGGACTTGTTGGTATGATTGTACGGGGTCCTAGGGGGCTCGGTGTGTTTCGAATGGGTTTAAGACCATTTTGAGGTTGGTTAGCAGTCAGGTTTTGGTGTTTTTGCACCTGCGAGGTTTGGTGCGTAGGTGTGAGTCCACAGAAGCAGACAGGTGACTGCAGAAGCGAAGTTTAGCCTGGGATAGGGGGTTGCAGTTGCAAATATTTTGCCCATAAGCAGTCGCGCACCTACGAAGTTGTTCCACAGGTGCGACTCCAAAGAAGCGAGGATGGCTTCGCAAAAGTAGAGGGTTGGGAATTTTATTTACCTCGCAGATGCAAGGGTTTATCCGAAAAAGCGACATATGTGTCTGCAGAAGCGAAAATCGCTGGGCAGTGATATAATTTGAGGGTTTAGCTCATTTTTCATTATTTGGAGATTTGGAGCTTGGCTAGAGGCAATTTTTGGAGAGACTTTCACCACACTTTGGAGGGTAAGTAATCTCTACGTGATTTTGATGTTAGATCTTGATTCCCTATTGTTTTGTGCACTTAAATCATGGATTTCAAGGAGAAAATTAGTGTTTTTGTACTAGATTTTGGAGAGTAATTATTTGGGAATTGAACCCCGATTTGAAGTCAAATTTGGGTGAGACTTGTATATTTTTACTCATATTCGAATGGCTAACCGTGATTTGTGAGTGTGGTCGAGTTTCGGAATAAGGGCCCGAGTTGACTTTTTGGTTGACTTTGTGTATTTGTATAAAGATCGAAACTTAATTATTTCGGGTGGTTTCCTATGAATTCATTTGATGTTATTGAGTTATTATTGGCTAGATTCGATCCGTTTGGAGGTTGATTCGTGTGGGAAGGCATTTTTGGAGAATTGACTTGGCTTGTTTAAGGTAAGTATCTTGTCTAAACTTGGTTGAGGCACTAGTTGCCTGAGTTATTGATGTTGGCTACGTGCTAAGGGTACGGGGTAGTTTTTAGGCTACATTATACCTTGTTTTGAATATTTGTGACTCTTACTATCATGCTTTACTTGTTATACGTCTACGTGACTTTTTGAATCATGTTAGAGATCATATGTAGGTTAATCTCCTGTTCAAACATGATAATAGCTATTTTGTGGCGTATCTGCCTAATTTGAGCCATAACTGTACATTTCGCACATGCATACACTTTAGCATGTTATTTTCTCAATCCAGGAGTATGTGTTTTTTCATCCAATGACTGTATATATGTATTCTTGTATCTGCTTTCGCTATTCTAGACTGGTTTGACGGCACGTGAGTTGGTCGTACGGATTGAGTTAATTATGGCATGTGAGTTGTTCGTGCGATTGTTATGGGCACGTGAGTTATCTGTGCAGCGTGTGGATAAGGATCCATCCCCTAGGGTCATGCCCTTATGTTTCTCCTTGACGAAGTATACGTGGTTGCGGAAAACTGATCAGTGTTAGGTCTTTGTATATCTTCTCTATATGAAAATTCCTTGGGTGTACTTGTATACATGCCTATTTATGCATATCTCTTCTATATGCCGCTTTTGTGGATAAAATGATACACTGTACATATCTTCTCTATATGTCCCTCTATTTGTAGTTGACTTGCCTTTTTATGCATATCTCCTCTAAATGTTGAACTGTTATCCTGTCTAATGTTCGTGCATATCTTCTCTATGTGCACCATGGCCTTTACCTGCAGCTAGGCATAGATTCTAGTATTGTTACTGCGTATTTGCTTGTATTCATGACTTTTATATATATATATATATTCATCTCGTGAGTATCATCGATTATTCTTGTGACTTCCTCTCCGAGGTTAATCATGATACTTACGGAGTACATGGGTTAGTCGTACTCATACTACACCCGATACTTACATGATACTTACGGAGTACATGGGTCAGTCGTACTCATACTACACCCGATACTTAATTGCAGATCAAGGCATGGGGACCTAGTTGAGAGATGCATTCCATTCGCATATCTTGGCATCTCTTTCCATTTATATTACTATTATTTTTGTTCAGTTACTACTTTTATATTATCAGACTTGTACTCCTATTATAGAACTCATGACTTTGCATTACTAGTTCTAAGGATTTATTGTATCAGCGCAATCTTTATTTTATTATATTTTGCTTTTACACTTGTATTATTTCATAATTCATTATCTTGGTTTGTTATTTCTATGCTTGTCTTGCCTAGTAAGTGGATTAGGCGCCATCGCAATCGGATGGTGATTTTTGGGTCATGACAAAGAGCTACAATTTTTTTTTTTGGATTATTAAGCTTCTGAAATCATACCAACAATCCTGCAGATTGTGGTCCGCACTTTGGCCATTGCCCCTACACTCGGGAGATTGCAGCCGTGCTTGAGGCTTTGCTAAGCACTCTAAAAGTGTTCTCGGCACTCCAAAAAGTGCCCTCCGCACCACTGAAGCTACAGAACGTCATCAAAGTGCTGAAATACTCATACATGTTCAAAACTCACCAAATCCTCCCGAGACCCCGTCCAATCATCCTAACTAGTCCGTATATCCTATATACACTTATCCAAAGGTTTGGAACACTATAAACAACATCATGTCTAACAATCGAAGGACAAATCACATGTGGAAACTCTCTTGATTTTGTAAGACTTTATACTTCCAATCAAGCGTCTGAATCATACTTAAACACCTCAAATTGAAGCCAAACTTTGTGCACAAGTTCAATACAACTATATGGACCCTTTAGATCGTTCTATTTGTGCTTGAAATGTAATGACAAAAGTTTTTCTACTGATCCAGTGTCAGATAATTGGGAATTTGCTTTCAGCTCTTAATCTTCTTGGGGAGAATAGCTTAATGACTTGCTTGGGTCATCTAAGAGGTAAGGCCTCCTCCAATAGACCCTAACTTTCATTATTGAGCTAAAGGAGTTCCCTAGCCCTTCAAGTTTACACGCTAATCCCTCTATGATGGCATTCTTCTTCCTCTCCGACTTTACTATACTATTCTAGCAAAAGCGAGACTCTCTTCGAAAGTGAGATGCCGGCTTTCATAAGAGGGAATGATCACTCCGTCATGCAGCAGAGCAGTGTTCATCTAACTAGAAGTTTCATATCCAAAGACTCGGAATGCCAATCGAAGTTCATTAATATCAAAGTCCATTCTTGGTCAAACTCATGAATTCTTAAGATGTTCTAAATGCCAACTTTTGACAAATAGGGTCAAAACCATCTAGGAACATCCAAAATCAAATCTGAACATACGAATAGATCCAAAATAATCATTCAAACCTATTAGAACTATCAAAGCCTGATCTTGATTCTGTTTATCCAAATGTCAAATCATGGTCAACTCTTTAAACTCCAAGCCTCAAACTAGGAACTAAGTTTTCCAAAACTCTCCTGAACCCCTCGGGAACCAAACCACTTATACCTACAAGTCATGAGTCATCAAATGCACATATGGGAAATATCAATAGGGAATGGGATTCTAAAACTCAAAACAATCGGTCAGGTCGTTACGCAGGGAGATATCGCATCTTCCACAACAAGAAGTTGGAAGATGTAAGTTTCAGTGGTGGGGCAAGCTTTGGAGAGGGCAAGGTAGTAGTAGCAAAGGGATTTTGTGCGGTGAGAGGCGATTCCAATGTAACAAAGAAGTTGCTTGCCATTGATGTTGCTGAAGTTTTTTCCTTTTTAAGCAAATATACTACTAGGTTACCTGCCTAGTGGCTAATATATATATATATATATATATATATATATATATGCAAGAAAAACACAATCAAAGTCTTTACAATATGAAGGAAGCTAAATCTAGGAATTCTAAAAGAAGGAAAAGCTAACTTAGAATATATATGATGTTCTAAGCTAACTATAATACTAGATAATGAAGTAGATAGCTTCTTGAGTACAATGGTGTCTATGTATCCACAAGTCAAAGTTTGAAACCATGTAGTAGCACCTCCAACGCTCACACTAGTCTCCAAGGTCTCCAAACCAAGCAACAAGGTCAATGTGAATCTCCAACAACCAATCCAATCTAGTGATTCCCAACAAATGAATCAACAACTGGCATCAAGAGCAATCCAAGTTAATAGTAACAACTACAGTCCAAATAGCAATGTAGCCTGCCAAGGTCATAAAGTAATTCACTCCAAAATGTGAAAATAGAGCAGGTCTAAAGTTCATAAGCCATTACATGAACTAGCATATGGCTGACTGTAACCCTAGCGGATACTAAAGCAAATACAATCCATTAAGCACTTTATGATCCTGCATATGGTAGCCAAAAAACCTGCAAATGAAATAAACCAAAAGCAACTCTAATAGAACTTGCACATGAACACAAGCTCTATATACGGCAAGACCTCCACCATAATGAGCATGATAACATGTTAACGCCACTAGAAAAGAACCTGACAATATGTAGAGAAATAAAGCGATAAAGGACTTGGCAGAAATAGACAGTGTATAACAATAGGTCTTCATCGGTTTGAAGCTCTTCTCTTAGAAATCCTAACCCAAAGATTAGGGATTTGAGCCTTGTTAATGTTCAAAAGTCTCCTTCCTAAACTAGGCAGTTTAGAGAATGAATGAAAATGATTGTACCTACAAAAGAAAACACAAGGTTAGATAAAAAATTATCATAGTGTTTCCCTCCCTTAGTAGTGTTAAAATTATCACATTGAAGTGATCCTTTATCTCCTTAATCTTTCTTACTTCAACCATAATGCACCAAGTAGGATCCCATTCACCCTCTATAATCTTCTTCATAACAAAAGACTTAGTCTCCAAGATAATAGGGTGCAGCTCATTATCCACACAATATCCCAACTCACCAACAAGTCCTTTTGCCTTATCCACGATATTAGTTGTCTCTTCAATCTCCAAATACTTTGCGTAAACCAGATCTCCTTCACAATATCTCATACATAAGCCAAAAGAACTAGGACCTGGATTGCCCCCTAAAGCCCCACCTGTATTACATGTGTACCAACTATTATGAGGAAATTGCCATGTTAATCCCTTTGTCACAATCAATGGCTTATACCCTTCTAAGAATTGAATCATAAGGAATATTAGGCAACCATGGATATCATACCTTAGCAAAATAACTTATTGTATTATTGATCTCATAGGCAACCCTATTAAAAGAGATAGTACCTTCATTCATCATATTGTTCCTTCTTTTTCATAGCTCCCATGTAATTATAGCAAGAGTTTCTTGATACAATGGCTTAAAGCTTTGAAAAACAACAGAACTCCATCATACCCTTGTCACTTGGTCTAATAACTCGGCCGATTTTTTTATGTAATTGAGCCCTGTTGCCTTATTCGATGCTTCTAGTATGCTTTTTTATTTTGTTTTGTGACTTGCGAGGATGGATGGTTTGGTTTCGAAAAGCTTGAGAGTGATGTGAGACACATAGTCTCATTTTTGAAGCTTAAGTTGCTAGAGTTTACCAAGGTTTGACTTTTGATTAAATGATCTTAGATTTGTGATTTGATGATTCCAGTAGGTTCGTATGGTAATTTTGGACTTAGGCATATGTTCGGACTTGGATTTGGAGGTTCCTAGAAGTTTTTGGCTTTATTTGCCGAAAGTTGGCGATTTGAAGGTTTCGAAGAGTTCATAAGATTGACCGGAAGTTGACTTTGATGTTATCGGGATCCGATTAGTGTTCCAAGGCTTTGGCTATGGTAATTTATTTTATTGGACCTGAGTGCAAATTTTGGTTGTAATTCGAAATGTCCAAGTGTGACTCGAACGCATTCGCCAAAGTTGGGATGTTTGAAATTTAAGAGAAGATTTTGATTTTTGATTCTTGGTTTAGATGTTATTTGTGGTATTTTGAGCCTTCCAATAAGTTTAAATTAGGTATATGTACTTGTTGATATGATTGGACGGGGTCCCGGGGGGTTCGGGTGAGAATTGGGGTGGTTTCAGACATTTCCTTAAGATTTGGAGTGGTTTTCTTATGTTGGTTGATGCTTCACGATCACGGAGCTGGTCTTGTGGTTGTAGAGAAGGGAGTTGGTAGGTGAGCTTTTTCTCTCTGCGTTTACGTGAATGGTGTCACATTCATGGAGGGTTGGGGGTAGGAGCATCGAGTTCGTGTGCATAGGGTCGCATTCGCGATGTTATAGAGCTAGGCGGAGGATTGGCCCTCGCATTCGCGGAGCAATTCTCGAGTTCATGTAGGATTGGCAGACTTGGGCATCACATTCAAGAGAGGGTCTTCGCGCTCGTGATGTCTAGCAGCAGCTAGAGGTGAGTTTGGCTTCGCAATCGCTATGCATATCGCTGGGAAAGCTATTTTAAGTTGGAATTTCGGAATTTTATGCATTCATTCATATTTTGAACCCTAGACTTCGAGAGAATGAGATTTAAAAGAGAAATTTTACTACTTCACTGGAGGTAAGAAATTTTCACTTGGATTTGGTCATATATCTTGATTCCCCATGGAATTTTATACCTAAACCTTGGAATTTAGATGTGAAATTTGGGAGTTTTGTCTACAACTTAAGAAAGTATAATTTGAGGATTTGAGGGTCGATTTGGACTCGATTTTGGAATGTAATCATATATCTGGACTCGTGGGATTATGGATAGTCCGAATCCACCCTTTGACTCGATTTTTGACCATATGATCCTGGGGTTGACTTTTGTTGACTTTTGGGAATTTGATTAACATTGAATCTTTATTGTTCAGAATTAATTCCAATATCTTTATTTGACGCTATTGAGTTGTATTTGACTAGATTCTACTCGTTTGGAGGTTGATTTAAGAGGGAAGGCTATTTTGGAACGTTGAAGCTTACCAGGTGGAGGTAAGTCTCTTGTATATCCTCATAAGAGGGAATTCTCCTCATATGTGATTTATGTGCTATTTGCTACTTGATTTATGTACTTTATATATGTGAGGTGACGAGCATATACGCGTGGCTAGGTTAAGACCATAGCTGGTTAGAGTTAAGCTTATATCATGCCTTGTTGAGGCTTATGCATTGTTATCCATATTTCATTGATTTTTTTACTACATGATGAATCGAAATCATGCTTAGAGACTATGCTAAAATTATGACTTGTTGATTTGAACTTGACATACTTATTTTACCGTATTAGACTTTCTACTTTAGCCATATTCATGCAATTTTCGTACATAACTTATGATTTAGTGTGACTTTTGTTGCTTATTTTGGTTATCTTGATCGGACTTAAGAATACTAAATGAACAAATAGAACTACTATGGAAAGTTGAATTACATATTTATCCATAGCTATTTTTTATTCATGTTAACATTCATCCCCATCCTATTACTTTGTCTCGGTCCATCCTTATTACATCATCTTACATGCATACATAAGTTGGAGAGTGAATATTGAGAAAAATTGAGGTTTTGGAACAAAGGACGTTATGAGTAGATATTGATTATGGATTTAAGTATTATTAGTGCAATAGCACTTGGAGGTGTTGCGATTTGATCATGAGCATGAATATGCATTCTAGATTCATGAAGTAGCTCTCATATGTATATATTGATTGATTTATAACATGAATTTGGGAGTAATTGAGATATTTGACTTTGTAATGTGTTTTCTTACCTGAGAAGCATGCCTAGATATCAGATATTACTGTGACTTGCCTTTGTATCCATTTGATAATATCATGTCGTATCTATTGCTTTATTTAATGCTTTCACTTGATTATTAAATTGCAAGTAAGTGTTAGTGTCGACTTCTTGTCATTACTTCTTCGAGGCTAGACTTGATATTTAATGAGTATTGTGGTTATGTATTCATACTACACTTATGCACTTTTTGTGCAGATTCTGAGGCCAATACCAATCATACCCGTCCAGCTGCATAGGAATTAAAATTTGGATAATTCGTAGTGAGCTGCCTAATTGTTTGATCTGCAAGACATGGAGTCCCCCTCCCTTAATTATATTTTTCTGTTCTTTTATTTCTTCCAGACAAATATTGATATATTAATAGACATAGTTTGCTCTTATTAGATGATCATGATGTTAACACCGGATTTTGGGCATTGCTAGATAGTGACAATTTCCTAGGCGAAAAGGATGTTTCCAAAGATGCTTCTACCCTTCACAAAACCATATTGATTAGGTGAAGTCAGCAATGGTAAAATCTTTTCCAATCTACGATGGATCACTCTAGAAATCACCTTATTAATGAAGTTACTTAGACTTATAGACCTCAAGTATGTAAAGGTATGCACTTGTGGATTCTTTGGCAAAAGTACTAAGTAGGTATATGTGATTAACTTAGGCAATAAAGCACCCCAAAAGAAATTAATTAGCATGTCATATACATAAGTACCTACTATATCCCAACACTTCTGATAAAATATCCTGGAGAATATATCACGACCACTAGCACTTGCACCACTCAATGCAAAAATAGCCTCCTTCACCTCCTCCATAGTTGGAAACCTACAAAACTCTATATTCTGTTCATGAGAGACCATAGAAGGAACATGTTTGAGTAGATCAAAGTCTGTAAGGTCTCCTTCCTGAGTGAACTGATTTTAAAAGAAATCAATATCAATATCAGCCATTAACTTTTGTGTCTTAAGCCAATTCTTATTGTCGTCATTGATCCTCTTCAAACATAGCTTTTTCCTCTTTCTATTTACAAGGTTGTGGGAAAGCTAGTATTTCTGTCTCCTTCAGCAAATCAAGTTATGTTTGCTTTTTGCCTCCAATATTTCTCTTCTAAGCTCAAGGATTTTATTAACTCAGGTTATGCTATCTGAAGGATACTTCTATTCTCAATTGTTGGTTCCTCTTCAAACATATCCCCCTTCACATTCATAATATCTTTCTTTATAGAAATTTGCTTAAAGATGTCACCATATGTTTCTTTGCTCTATTTAGAAAAATCACTTTTCACCTTCTTCAACTTCTACTTGAACATGATAAATGGATCCCCAACAAAATTGGTGACCCAATTGTGCATCACCACATCTTTAAATGACTTATGTTGGTTCAAAAATTCATAAACTGAAAGGTTTGACCAACTGTGTAGCTTCCTCTCCACTAGTCATCAACAAAGGGGCATGATCAGAACCAGTTCTAGTGAGATGTTATACTTCAATAGTTGGAAGTAACTTTTGAAAAGGTAAGTTCACAAATATCTTGTCCAACCTCTTAAAGATACATTCTGCGTTTGATCTACCATTCTACCAAGTGAAAGGACTTCCTTTGAAATCAAGATAAAACAGCCCACATGACAACAACAGTAATACAACAACAACAACAACAACATAAATCCAATGTAATACCACCAAGTGGGATATGTGGAGGATAGTGTGTATGCAATCCTTAACCTACCTTGTGAAAGTAGAGAAGTTATTTTCGATAGACCCTCGGCTCAAGTCAAAATGAAAATGGAAGCCTTAATAATAAGCAGCGACAACAACAATATCACATGATAAGGAAACCAAACAAAAGAAACAATAGATAGTATTAAAGATCAAGGTTTAATAAAATAGTAGAATAGTACAAATACTGCAGGAATGGAAAAGAGATACACATGACTATCTACTAACCTTCTACCCATATTCTTCACTTTTACACCCCATTATCAACGTTCATGTCCTCAGTTAGCTGAAGTTGAGCCATGTACTACCTAATCACCTCTTTCCAATTCTTTTTAAGCCTACCTCTCCCTCTCCTCGGACCCACCATGGTCAACCTTTCGCACCTTCTCACTAGGGCATCTATACATATCCTCTTCATATGTACGTACCATCTCAGCCTTACTTCCCACATCTTGTCCACCACGTTGGGCACTCTCACCTTGTCCCGAGTATCCTCATTCCTTATCTTATTTCTCTCCTGATATGCCCACACATCCATCTCAGCATCCTCATTTCTGATATCTTTATTTTCTAGCCATGGGAGCTCTTGACTAGCCAACACTCTACCCCATACAACATAGTTGGTCTGACCACCCCTCTATAGAACTTACTCTTAAGTATATAAGGAACATTCTTATCATACAAAATACCGAATGCTAGCCTCCATTTCATCCACCTCGCTACAATACAATATGCAACATCTTTCTTGATCTCCCTATTACATTGGATTACGTACCTAAGGTACTTTAAACTCCCTTGCTTGGTGATGATTGTGAATTAAGCTTTACATCTAATTCTAGTTCAGGATTTTCATCCCTGAACTTGCACTTCAAGTATTCTATTTTGGTCCTGTTTAACTTGAAACCTTTTGACTCTAAGGTCTTTCTCCAAATCTCTAGCCTCGCGTTAACTCCATTTCACCTCGCGTCTCATCAATCAGTACAATGTCATCGTCCAAATAACATGCTCCATGGAACCTCCCCTTGAATGTGCCGTGTTAGTACATCCATCTCCAAGGCAAATCAAAACAGACTAAGAGATGATTCTTGGGGAAACCCCATCAGAACTGGGTCGTATTCTGAGTCCCCTCTTACTGCTCTTATCTAACGACCAGACCGGTCATTTTGAGCTTTAGCAATCCGTTCAGTGGTTCGAGGTCTTAAGTAGAATCATATTGTGTATTATGACTTGCATGCATGGTTGAATTTGATTTTCGGATGGTTTGGAATGAATTTGGATAAGTGATTCTCACTTTAGAAGCTTGAGTTGAAAATATTGATCAATGTTTGACTTTTGTGAAAACAGTAGGCTCAAATTGTAATTTTAGATTGGACATATGCCCGAAATCGATTTTGGAGGTTCGTAGGTTGATTTGTGTTGTTTTGCCGAAAGTTGGAAATTTAAAGACTTAGAATCTTGATATGTTTGACCATAGGTTGACTTCATATCTATCGTGTTTGGATTTCTATTTCGGGACTTGGAATGAGTCTATTTTGTCATTTGGAACTTGTCCGTAGAGTTTGGCGTCATTCCGAGTTGATTTGATAGGAATCAGATGCGCGGTTGTGTTTTTAGAAGTTCTTGAGATTCATGTTGAATTCATGTGTTTTGAGGTCCGATTCATGATTTCGGATGTTATTTTGATGATTTTATCGCGCGAGCGAATTCGTGTTATGTTTTTAGACTTGTGTTGATATCTTTTTTGGAGCCTTGCTCGGCTGAGTTTCAGACGTGTTTCGGAGAGTTTATAGGAGGTTTAGATTTTTGCTGGTGCTCAGATCTCACATTTGCGAGAAATATATTGCATTTGCGAGCTCAAGGATCGCATTTGCAGATAGCACTGTGGCCTAAAGAGTTTGCATTTGCGATGACACCAGGAATGGGAGGGATTTGCTTTTGTGATGGTTTCTTCATATTTGAGGGTTCGTAAGTTGCATTTGCGACACCTACGACTGGACAAAAAGCTGAGGAACAGAATCTTTGGTCTCGTTTTCATATTTTGGAACCCTAGACTTGTTAGGAGGTGATTTTGAAGAGGAATTTTCATCTACAAACTTTGGATAAGTGATTCTAATCTATTTCTAATCGTATTCCATCATTATATCTTAGATTTTAACTTCAAATCATGTGAATCAAAGTGAAAAATTGTGAAACTTTGTCAAGTTTTTAAAAAAATAAGAATTTGAGTTTTGAGAGTCGATTTGGACTCGGATTTTGAAACTAATCAAATATATGAACTCGTGGGATCATGGGTAGTCAGAATCTACCATTGGACCCAAGTTTTAACCGGGCAGGTCCCGGGTTGACTTTTGTTGACTTTTGAAGAATTGTGTAAAGATTATTGCTTTAATATTGGAATTGATCTCTCTTACATTATTTGATGCTATTGAGACGATTTTGTTTAGATTTGAGCCGGATGGAGGTGAATTGTAAAGGAAAAACTATTTTTGAGAATTGATTAAGGGCTTTTGAGGTAAGTATCTTGCCTAACGTTGTGTGGGGGGACTACTCCGTAGTAGGCATTGGTTTGTTTGTACTATTTGAACTACGTGAAAGACATGTACACAAGGTGACGAGCGTGTACACGGTTTATATGAGGAAATTTGACCGGCTTAGACTCTTAGGTTCTTATGTTCATTAAAATGAAGTTGTCTTATCATGTTAAATCCTCCATTGCTAAATTTACCCTTACATGTCTTACTTGAAGTTGATTGATTCAAGTTCTATCCTTGTTACCAAATATACTCTTATATGCCTTAATTGAAGTTATTGCCTCTTTTATTATCATGTTATCTCTTCTATAATTGCTTAACCTTAATTGAAGTTATTGTTATCCCTTCCATTGTTGACTTATCCTTATTTGGAAACATTGTTACATGTTATCTCTCTTATCGTTAAGTTGTACCTATTTGGAATTACTGTAACATATTATCTCTCTTATCGTTGAGTTATACCTATTTGGATATCGTTGAGTTGTGCCTACTTGGAATCATTGTTACATGTTATCTCTCTTATCATCAAGTTATACTTATTTGGAATCATCGTTACATGTTACCCCTTCAACTTTTGAGTTACCCTTATTGGATATCGTTGTTACACATTATCTCTTCCATTGTTGAGTTATTCTTGTTTAAAACCATTATTACTTGTTATGTCTTTCATTGTGAGCTCGTTCTTCTGTTTCTTTGTGTTTTGAAATTCTTGTGTTGATTTACTTGCCATACTCTCATGTAATTATTGTTGTTATTGTTGTACGCAGTGTTATTGAGCCAAGGGCTATGTGTGGTTGCGGTATTGGAATTTTTTTGAGGAAATATTGTGGCATATGGGCAAGTGAAGTGCAAGTTGTTATATTTTTGGCACACGTGATATTGTTGAAAGGATTGTCGGGGTGTTCGCACGCGAGTTATCTGTGTCATTATTATCATTAATATTTGCACATGGATGGTGACAAGGCGAGCTATATATATGTGGGTCTGCACATGTGGTGAGACAAAGCAGGAATATTATTATGCGCGTGCGGCGAGACAAGATGGGCATTTACTTTATTATTGCGCACGTGGCGAGACAAGGGGACTATGTCAAGGATGATTTGTGATGACTTGTGATGGCCTGAGGGCATTTTTATTGATGATGTTATGTAGTGGTGTGCCTACCTTGTGTGAGTTATGCATTTTACGTTTTGTTATGTTGTTTCCTATGTGACATTTGTTGTCTCTACTCTTACTTGTTGACTCAAGTTGTAATAAAATACTTGCACAAGCATACACATAATTAATCACTCATATCGGTTTAAAAAGATGAAAATCCTGATGTTTATTGATCATTTACATGTATTCTCGTTTACTTGCCTTTAGTGTGACAATTGTACTATTGGCACATGAGTTGTTCGTGCGGTTATGAGCTGATTATTGGCACGTAAGTTGTCCGTGCGGATATGAGATATTGCCACTTCCTTAGCACGTGAGTTGTCCGTGAAGATATAAGGTATTAATGTTATTGGCATGTGAGTTGTCCGTGCAATTGTGATTGTAATGTGGGAATAAGATGCCAAGTGATGAGAATTCGTGAGTTGGAACCCGTGAATTGTGATTATAAGGTGTGGTACCTCGGAAAAATTCTTGAATAAATCTTGTGTGAAAGCGATTGTTCCTATTGTGTTGTTACTTGTTTTTCCTTACTTGTTTTCACCGGACCTGGACTGTATTCAGCTTACTCTACGACATTATTATCTGTTTATTCCTTGTTGATAATTTATGCTTATAGTTTTCTATTGCAAGTATTGTTGTCGTGTTACCATGCTTAGCTTTATATTGATAATATTTCTTGTTAGTATCACATTTATACTTGTACAAGTTATTATGTCTAGTAGGTGACTTTACTGTTCCTCATCACTACTCCACGAAGTTAGTCTTAATACTTACTGGGTACTATTGTGGTGTACTCATGCTACTCTTTCTGCATATTTTTTTGCATATCCAGGTACTTCAGAGTTTGTTGATCATTAGATAGCTAATCAGATATCGCTTCAAGGTATACCTGTCGTTGCTTTCGCACGCCTCGGAGTCACCTTCTGAAGTTTATTTTGTACAGCTTATTTCTATTCCGGAACAGTTGTACTTAGAAATTTTCTAGTGAACTCAGTAGAGCTTATGACTTGTACTACCGATTTTGGGATATTGTATCATGTTGGGATTATTAGTTTTATATAGAAATATATGGTTTTTGTTTAATAGTTGTTTTGGTAAAATTCTGTCATTTTTAATTCAGTAATAAGACTAGGTGCCATCACGATATCCTACGGAGGAAAATTAGGATCGTGACAGTTTACTCTGGTCTTAGCTCCATCATACATGTCCTTAATCACCCTAGTGTATCCTACAGGCACTCCTCTAGCCTCCTAACATCTCCAATGGTCCTCTCTAGGGACTTTGTCGTATGCTTTCTCCAAATCAGTGAACACCATATGCAAGTCTCTCTTTCTCTCCCTATACTGCTCCACCAATCTCCTAGCAAGGTGAATGGATTCAATAGTCAAGCGGCCCAACATGAATCTGAATTGGTTCTCGAAAATAGACACATTCCTCCTCGCCCTTACTTATACTACCCTCTCCCAAACTTTTATAGTTTTGTCTTAGCATCTTGATACCCCTATAGTTGTTGAAATTTTGAGTACCACCGTAGTTATATAACGAGATCTTCATACTCAACCTCCACTTCTTAGGAATCTTAGTCATCTTAAAGATGATATTAAACAATCTAGTAACCCACTCCAAGAATGTGCTCCCCCTGTTCTTCTAAAGTTTCACCGGGATCTCGTCTGGACTAACCCGTCTTTCCTTGCTCATCTTACGTATACCCCCCTCAACTTCCCTAACCTTTATACACCTATATATTCCAAAGCCTTGAAGACTCTCAGAGTGATATAAATCACCTAGTACAATTCTCATATTTCCCTATTTATTCAATAGTCTTTGGAAGTATGTTTGCCTCTTCATTCAAGAGTTGACACAAAATGCAAATTCTTCATACTCAGGTGAAAATACTGGAAGGTCTCCAATATTCTCATATTCGTGTAGTATCACATTAAAATACTCTCCTACTATCCAAGGTAGTTCCATGTCAAGAGCTGAATAATATAAGTTTTCACATAATTCCATTATATCAAGTATAGAACACCTAGCATACACAAAGTAGTCATCATGTATCGGCCAACATCTTAATGGAACAACTTCAAAGTAATTTGTTGGTCAGATTCCTATATAAGCTCCCACTGAACAACAGTATATATAAACACCCAAATCTTTCCATTTACATTGGTCAAAACAAACCCCATGCTTAGGCTTCTTCTATATCTTTGTATATCTCTACTATCTTAAAATAGTTCCATAAGCACAACTACATAGAAAACTTGCTATTCATTTCAATCGATCTTTCAAAAGGCTTGTTGTGCAGCCATACACCTTATGTTCCATATTAGTACTTTAATCATCATTGAATCTTTGAGTTTTTCCTCTTGGGTTGTTTTACAGGTTGAGGTGGCTCCTGGTTTTGACTCTTCTTCTTATCTTTCTTGCCACTTTTTGCACTTGTTCGTGGTGACAAATCTCCCTTCCTTGATATTTTTTCAAGATTGGTTGCAGTAGCCTCATCATCAACTTCATCTTCAATCTGCTTCTGGTCCATCAAGGCTTTCTAAGTCTCTATAGGAATGTTCTGTGACTTATAAGCTCAGAAAGTATCTGATTTGGTGTTTTCACACGACTAAAAAAAATTAGTCATGGACAAATTCTCTAGCTAAATTGAAAGTTCTGTCACTAATCTTATTTAGCGTTAGTGATAGATTATCAAGAATTTATGTTAGCTATGAGCGATTTAATGAGATATTAGCGATAAAATTTATAGGTAATTCCAGTTTTTTGTAGTGTTAATGGAACATTAATCTGTAGTTGCAAGTTCTGCTCAGTACTAGATGCACAAGCTAAAGGTATGGTGTCAACTTTCCCAGGTATACTTGGTACTATAGCCACTTCTAGTAGTCCTTGTCAAAAATTAGTAGTCATACTAACAGGCTGAACATTCAACACATCAACTCCTATAGAATCGACTTGCTCAGACCCTTGTGTTTGTAAATCATAAGTATAACTCAGATTATGGGTTACTGCTACTACAAAAATAATTTTCACTATTTCATTGGCCTCAAGCAGTAAACCTTTATTTGGAGTCTTATCAACCCTCACTTGATCAACAGGAACCCCTCTTGGATCATCACTAGTATCCCCAATACCATCAGGCCTAGGTGGATTACTTAAAGTCCCCACAGGCAAGCTAGGGTTTACTGTTACATTGAGGGCACCTATTTGGTTTAGTAAATTTGCACCACTATAAGCTCCACCTGCCTCCAATTTCTCTTTATCTACACTAACCAAGTCCATAATTTTTTGAACTTCATCAGTACCACTACCCTCAACCCTAACTTGATTAGCTAAATAATTAATGTTGGCGTTTATTGTAGCAGTAGTACCTAGATTTCCAATTTGCTTCTCCACTTTCCACTTTATTAGATTTTCAGTATTTTTTGCACCATTATCCTCATCCATGGTCTCGACTTCATTGTTAGTAGCACTAGTCAATTTTGATCCCCTTTTCAAGAATATCTAAAATTTGAGAGGGAACCTCTTGGCGGGACTGATTTATAGTAAAATTAAGAACCTCTTTTAATGTGCCAAAGGTCATATGTATCCATTCTACAGTCCGCTTCTTATTAGCCACCTCCCTAATCCCAGTAGAATTAGGATTAGGGTTTGTCACAGTTGCTGCAACTTGAATCCCAATTTCCTTAGTATTAGGGCTTGGTTTCCCAGTTTCTTTAGGATTTGGATTAATTATTTCGTGTGCAACTTCCTTCTCCTGTCCATCATAAATCAATAATTCAGTAAGATCTTCACCATCATTAGCTAAAGCATCAAAGGCATTACTAGCTATAACCACATTGCCATGCCCTTCCCTGTCACATTAGTCATCTCCTTGCCATTTGCATTGTCGACTATATGTCGCCTCTTGTATCTTTGATATCTATTATGTCTTCTTTTCATCCATTCTTGTTTATCAGGATTAACAATAGGCTTCCTAACCACCTTAACACTAGATAATACCTAAGTTGAAGCTGCTTCCCTTTATCAAGAATTGGTTCATCAAGCTTTTTGTGCAACTCATGATGAATAATCCAACATTCAATCTCAGTATATCCCTGCTTCTTGCAAGTCTTACAGTACTTAGGCATGTAGTCAAACTTAATTTTGATCCATATAGATTCGTCAAGGCCAGTTTCATCCTCTACTTCAACAATTTTGATTCTCTGAGGAAATCAACTAGTAAATTCACTTCTACCTTCACTTTAACACAAATAGGTCTTGTCTCGCTCTGTGTGGCCATATCAACATGTAAAGGTCTACCAACTGTACTAGCTAAAAAAAATACATACTCCTTACCCGAGAAATTTGGTGGTAATTCTGTAAAGGAGATCCAAGCAATGACAATTGGTGTTTCTTCCTCAGGTTTCTACCATGGACTCAGCTTCGTACATCTCATCTGTTACATATCTCCTTATGCTTTCAAATAAAAAGCTGACTTGAACAGTAGATGAACATAATCCTTCATTAATGTAATCTTGATGAGGACATGATTATCCTCAATCAATTCAATCAAGCAAGGACTATTTAACTTATACTGAATAGGAATAACTTTACACAAATCATGTATCATAGGTTTGCCATACAAAAATTTGCCAAGAACTACAAGTTGTAATCCTTGTTTTGTTATAGATTGACGTACTTCTGGCTTCTTCCATCTCAAAATCGTCTTTTCAATAGGTTTTATGGTTACGATAGGCAGTGGTTGCATGGGAGCATTTAATGCTTTTGGTTGTAGGAATTGCGTGTTGTTTTAGATTGGATTAAGGTTTATAGATGTTTGCGGGGGTTGTATGGATGAAGAAGTCGACTGACCAACCTTGTTTTGACGTTGCGCAATGACTACAATGGCCATAGAAGCTAAGGTTTAGGCGTCAATTTTAGGGTTTTTTCATAAGAGAGAAGAGAGCGTTGTATAGTTTTCGGTTTAAGGGTTTTTCGATGTCGCTGAAGTTGTATTAGTTCGTTTCTAATTTTTTAAAACCTTTTAGGGCTCGGATACCATGTGAATTGAAAACCCTTGCTCGATATATCAATTTGTGTTATACATGTTGTATATATACAGAGCATAACCGAGGGTTCTAGAGCTCAACAGATACAATAACAAAACTTGCTCAAACTGAAGTGAGCTTCCAAAGCTTAGTTGAAGTCTACAAGCTAATTAATGTTATCCTTCTTCAGTAGAAAGGGTAACGGTGAGAAAATCACATCTTATTAATTAGTGACCTATTTATTGAAACAATAAAGATGGAAAACAAAAACCATAAAGAACAAACTCTAAGGATAAAATAGCTGAAGTAAGAATAAACTATTTATTGAAACAGTAAAGATGGAAAATAAAAACCATAAAGAACAAATTCTAAGGATAAAATAGCTGAAGCAAGAATAAACAAAAACAATCGATACCTAAGGAAAAAAAGAACTAATAAAGGCTGAATGATGGAAAACTACGGAAGAAAACAAAACAAATTAAAATGAGCAAATTATTCAAAAAGTATTTAACTTTAAATAATTGGTTACTGCAAGTAATAACATATAATTGCCATCGGGGGCGGATTTAAGATTTAAAGGTGGCGGGTATCATAATTTTCTTTAATGTATACCTTGTAATGACTAATACGGAGTTTGTAGGAATGTTTATTTGATTTTTTTTGTTGATTCGGGTCAAGTAATATGTGTTTTTTATTTGTCAATATGAAAAATGTATCTCAGATATCAAAAAACAAACGCAATTAGCATTTTAAATAAGGAATCACACCTTTATTGTAACAATACAACTAAAATTAATATTTTCACTAGGGAATTACATCTTTTTCTGTATATTAAAAATAAATCTACACAAGTAAGATAACATCTTCAATAAGGGAATTACATAAAATTAAATAACCCACAAGAATCAAAATCATAAATCTCATTTTTTAAGCGATGTTTACGAAATTTTCATCATAATTTAATAGTAAGGAAATTTAAATTATAATTAATAACCATAGAATAACACAAATTTTTATGATATAATTAAAAAAAAAACTCATAGATTTGAGATTAAGAGGAGAGCGTATTTTATGTAATTTTAAAATTTTAGAGTCTCTTTTTTGAATGTTCTTGCTAATGACCACATATAAAATAATAGAATAGGAAACAAAAATACAGAAAATAATAAAATAACAAATAAAAAAATGGGAGGTCGGGAAAGGGAAATAACTTGGACAAAAGGAAATACAAAGCACAAAGAAAAAGGAAAGTCGGAGAAGGTTCAAGAAAAATTCTAACTCAAATTTTAGACAAGAAAAGCTTCTAAAAAGGTCTACCGGCTATGACACCTTTCTCTAGTTTACAATTACAGGTGGCAGAATCAAATATTTAATTTAATTTAAGAAAATTTCAATATAAATATATGATAACTTTATCATTTTAGCAGGTGTCATGTCACCTCATCCTAAAGGAGTGGATCCGTCCCTGACATATCAGAGTTGGGGGAGATTATTTCATGCAGGAACTTATAAATGACAATAATAGTGACGATAATCATGATGAAATCTTGATGAAACAAGAAAAAGAAAATGAGAAACTTGCACTTCAATATATCCCTCTGAGAAGAATATCATCTTGGATAGGCATGGCATAAACAAAAACGACTAAGTGATAATATTCATAGAAAATACCCCAATACAATAAGAAATTGTGCACATGAATCGTGGCAATGCTCCAAAACTCTTGTGCCCTAGAAGCCAGGTAACATGAGAATGGGACAGTAGCCTTTGGTTTATGTATTGACAAGAACTTCACCCTCCAATCTTGCAATTTCGATTCATTTTCCTCTGTCGCCTTCTACCGTTCGATTAAAAGGCGGCATTGTGCCTACCCTAATAAGGTTAAATATCATCAATGCAAAAAGGCTTCATGAATTGACCCAATAACAAAATTTAAGAAAAAATTTAACACCATCAATTTTGAAAAATAGTAAGTCGGGTGTTTCTACTCATGTCAAAGTCTGTAACACCTTCGATAAGGATAAGTTCTCCCTATGGAAATAAATGCTATCATGTTACAGGTGAAAATGAAGAGATCCTAAAAGGATAGAGTATTTGCACAAATGGGATGAACACGTCTGAAAAAATGCACATAATAGGCCGTAGGTGCAACATTTACATAGTTCGTACTAATAATCGTAAAGAATAAATTAGTATAGTATATAGAAGAGAAAGCAAGAAAGAGGAAGAGCATCAATCAAGGCTGAGGTAGAATCCAAATATAAATACAGTCGAATTCAATAATTTTTGTTTAAATAGTATATTTGTATTAAGAAATTCATTAAATATGTACAAACTGAAATTAAAATCTAGTTATTAGCACTTAAAATTCCTTTTCTATAATTTAGAACCCATAAAATTAAGATAAAATTAAGTACCGATTTGTGAAGGCATGGCTAGCAAATGTATCATGTATGAGCTAATTCAATGAGTTTTGTACGAAATGAGATGACGAATAGACTTCCAACTGATGATGATTTCTCAAGAGGAAGGACTACATATTCCAACAAAAATGGGACAGCAAAATGTCCGGACACGTGTACGACAAGGATGATTTGGACTAGACAAACAAAATTGATGTTTGTTGTATGAATATTTATCATATCTTTTGCATTTATGTCAAGTGTTTTTCACCGCTGCTGGAATTATTATGCAAAATTGGGGGATTAGCGATTTATCAAATGGGCAAGGGTATTTACGTAATTTCAATCCCCCCTCTATTTATTGCTGCTATAAAAGAAAAAGGATTGCACTTTGGCAATGTAAATCATTAAGAGTCAAGAGAAGTGAAGCATTGAGTTCCATAGTTCTCTCCACTACTCTTCTTTCTGCTTAACCCATTTTTTTAGTTGTACAAGGTATGAAAGGTTGCAACTGATCATCTTGTAGTTTTCTTCTTTTTCTAGTGATTTAATTTCCTCCTTTTCTTATATATGTTTTTAGTAGCAATCATTAAGAAATAATTAGTAACCAATTGTCAACTTTTAAATATACTACCACTTCTCCCTCTCCCCCTCCCAAGAATAACAAATCAAAGAAATTAGCAGAAAACCTACGAAATACACGTTTCGCTTCATATATTAGTGTTTACTTGAAATTTTGAAATTTTAAAAGTTATGATCGCCTATATATATTTTTCTTTCTAGAATTGTTTCTTTTCCTTCTTTTTTCTTTTCATGTAGTCTTTTGATCATTAGTAGAATATTTTGAACTAACTTGGAGAATTTAGTAACAAAGAGTAAGAAGAACATAACCGAAAGATAGTAATCTTAGAGCAAAAAGGTATGCTATAGAGGAAAATACTAGTTAAAGAACTTAACTAGATGCATTGTAATTGATAAAAGCGGCGCCTTAATTTACATTTCTTAATCATTTTTCTATTATATTTTCAATAATTTATTTTTTATACCTTCACAGTATATAAGATAAATCCTTTTAATTATTATTAACTGTCTGCATTTGCATATTTGTATGTACATATAAAGGAAAATGATGGATAAACCGAGTACCACAAGTTTACTTCGTACAAAGTCTGATCAACTGGTAGAAGCAATTTCGGCAGCAATGGGTGCAACGAAGTCCCCGATCAGTGAGGCGGTGGGAGGGCCGGAGACGCTGTCGAGGAAGTCAAGCAGGCGGCTAGCTGCGTCGTCACCGGGGCGGAGCAGCAGCAGCATAGGGAAGAACACTCATATTAGAAAGTCAAGAAGTGCTCAATTGAAGTTTGATTTAGATGAAGTTTGCAGTGGTGCCGCCTTAAGCCGCGCCTCTAGTGCCAGCTTGGGCTTATCTTTCTCCTTCACAGGCTTCACCGTGCCACCGGATGAGATCGCCGATTTGAAGCCCTTTAGTGATGATGATATTCGTACGTATATCTATCTTTTTCTTCTTTTACTGATTTCTTGCACGAGCTCTGCTAGTCCAGTATATCTCGAACTTTCTGTCATAATAAACTTAATATATATATATATATATATATATATGCAATTTATTGTTTGTGTTACTTTTCAGCAAATCATGAGAACTGATTTCCAGTTTAGTTAGCTCATAAAAGGTAATAATATTTCTTAAATTAATATCACTAAAGTTTCTTAACGTGATGTTTAATTTTCTTTCCCCTAGCTATGGTTGTTCTCTTTCTTTCTTTCTTTTTTTCTCTTACTTTTTCTTCCTTAAGATAATAGCAGAAACAGAAACAAATTTCGTTCGTTCTATAGCATGAAAAATAATGTTAAAACTTAACAAATAATCATTTTCTAGTTCTTTTTCCAAAAAGAAATGAAAGGTTTCATAAGTTTGCCAACGTTTCTCCTCTTTAATTGTGGCCCTTCTTTGTGCACCACAAAAGATCATAATTCCAAACGACATGAGTGCCCTTAGAGAGAATTAGATTTCTGGTTCGAATAATTCTTGACCCTACATATGCTAGGGTATTTGTGTCAATTCGCATCCTCTCAACGGCCATATTTATTCACTTCTCTTTATTTTCCTTCCTCTTGAGGGCATGTTAAAAGATGACAAAAGCTGTTACTATATAAGTAGTGCTAGCAATAGGGAAACTATTAAAGATTTAATACCGTTAAAAGCTTAAATAATCGACAAATGATTGGTTCAAGAAATGGAATGTTCATAGGATTAACAGGAGAAAGAAATTCAAACGTTTGTTTGTTTGTTTTATTTTCTTCTCTGCTTAAAGAAAGAAAAGCCAAAAAATCTTCGCATTACCCATAATAGCCTCGGATTTAAGGCGAAAAGGACTTTTTCATTTGCATGGGTCAATGGAAAGTTAGAAACTGCCAGACTGACTTTTTGAAGTCCCTAAAGTGAGACTGTTAGAAACTGGTGAAAAGTGGACCCCATCTTTTTGTTGTAGTAGTTTGGACGCAAAAACAAACCCAAAAAGAAAAGAAAGTAAAACCAAGTATTGAAACTTGAAAGAAGCCTTCATTTTTTTTTTTTTTTTTTTTTTGGTCACCCATCTTATTTTGTGCTTCTTCTTTTTCCTGTTTCGGGAGAGTTTTACGTAATGAGTAAGCCACTCTAACCTAAAATGAACGTCCTAATGAAAAGTTTCTTTTACTTTCTTTTGCAAATTAAAACTTTGGGGATTTTAGAGATGAAAATGACCCTGAGCTAAAGAATATATGTAATCAACACACTTGGTACATAACTATTTCAACAGATATGACACAAATAGTTGTTTCTTAATTTTAAGAAAAAACTATTATATTATAATAATGTTGTATATGTAATTGTTTCAGGAACTTGCATCATTTCTTCATTATCATTTTAATTTTATTAGATGGTGTCGCAAAAGTCAAAGATTAGTGAAGTTTAAATTTTTTTTATTTTATTTTTTATAAAACGGAAAACAGTGAGACTTATTAATAATGGAAGCAGTTTGGCCAGATTCCCACTCATATCTACAATGGAAAATCCATAAACTTGTCACTCTCTACAATTGGCAATATAGACACATGTCGGGCCATTGTTTGTTCAAATTGCAGAAAGTACACAAAGTGGACCTGCTATACTATTTCGTTTAAGTCTTATCATGGTGCCCACTTTGTCTGTACAATACTTGATAGAGGTGAGTGGGATATATAGCACTCAGTGAAGCAAAACCCGAGGCAATTAATATTCTCATAAAAAAGAAAACTATATAAAAAGGAATCACGTATCAAAATGCTTAATATCATGGACTGACAAATACACCATAAACGCTAGCAATTTTTAAAATCTTTGGAAAACCTATTTGCATTTTAGGTCCCATAATGGTTACAGAATTTTGAGGAAGTAACTTATCGGCAACATTTTTTCCTCTCTTAAATCTTGACAAAGAATATTACCAACTCCATAATACACCACATTTCACTTGCTTTTAACTTAAAATACTCGTCCTATGCCCTTAGGCCACAAAGCACATTCGCTTTCTCTATGCATGCATGCTAGTCTTCAGTTTTCATATCAATCTAGTTGATGGACATTTGAAATACACCATTGTTATTGTAAGCTATATATCCTTAGAAGAACGAAAATGAAAAGATAATTAGAATAATAATCCAGGATAAACAAAGTGTGGTTAAGAAGCACAGATTACTTTAAATCTAGACTGAAAAAAAAATGAAGAATAAAAAGGGTATTTTGCTATTAGAAGTTAATGTGAGTAGTGGTAATCTTGGTCTCGATTTGTGATAGGATGACCAAAGTGATTAATATGCTTCTCATTGGTAGGAAGTAAATATGTGAGAAATCATCTAGCCTGGACTTCCTGATCACAAGTCATATATGTACTTTTTGCAGCTGAAGATATTGAAGCTGGCACAAGAAAGATGAAGATTCAAGCAGAACCTACCTTACCGATATACCTCAAGGTGAACCTAAGCTCAAAATGCAGGCAGTCAAAAAAACTCAAAAAGCTTTCTGAATTTTGGTTTTATCTAGCAAAGCATGTGTAACGGTGTGTCAAACCCCCCATCTTCCCTGCATGCACACGGATTGATCGGATACTATGTATTTGGACAGGCAAGGATGGAGGTTTACGTTGAGATCAACGCGACCCTTTGAACATGGCAAATATTTGATGTCAGGTTCAGTCTTGTACAGAATCTCATTTCATGTGGTATTTTTGTACAAGACTTCCCCTTTCAACAAACAACAACACTATAGAAGCTTAAATGTGTTCACAAAAATGCATGTAAACACAGAAACTAGTTTACAGAACCAGCACCTGGGATCGAGTTGACGTCACCTTCAGCACTCAGTTGCTGAGGATTCACAAATATTTGATGGCGTCAGCTTTGGTAGGAAGAGAAATAGAAGCAAAACCTGACCATAAAAGATGTAGACTAGAAGCATACTCTGTACATCTTTTTTGGAAATTAAATTCAGCTGCATAACTTATTCTCAAGTTAAAAAAGGGATCTCAGATTATAACTTTTTTATTCCTTTCACAAACTCTGCAGTTTACTGAGGTATGCTACAAGGTAGTTATTAAAGGAGTAACGTCAACAAGAGAGAAGGAAATTTTGACCGGAATCAGTGGTTCTGTTGATCCAGGAGAAGTTTTGGCCATGATGGGGCCGTCTGGAAGTGGAAAGACAACGCTCCTCAGCCTGCTTGGAGGTAGAATAAAAGAGCCAACAGGAGGCTCAATCACCTACAATGAACAACCATACTCAAAGCTTCTAAAGAGCAGGTAATCCTCCAGAATTCACCAAGTGGTATACACTAGAAAATCTTGAGAACACAATACGAATGCCATATTTTTTCATGATAATTCCAATCTCATGTTGCTAAAATCAAATATCAACGGCTCATGTAGTTTAACAGAAGCTAATAATTTTTAATAAAAAACATTATGCGATGCTACTGCTGGAAATTATCGTGCACCTCATATTTAAATTAGTTGCCAAAGTAATTTGAAAAAGATTAGTTGCCAGAGTAGACGCACAGGAAAGAGCACTCCGACAGAGATTTTGATCATCTCATCTGTGATTTATGAAGCAAAAACAAGAGATGTACTAAACAAATATGCACAGGAAACACACTTTAAACAAACTGGCATCTAAGTTCGAGCTAAATGAATTTGATTGCATCATATTAAAGTCAGATATAAAGGTATCGGTCTATGCAAATACAAACATAAGCAGAGTTTAAGGAGAAAAACTTACACAGAATCTAACATGGATGTGAAAACTTTGGCAGGATAGGATTCGTGACTCAAGATGACATACTATTTCCTCACTTGACAGTGAGAGAAACACTAACATATGCAGCTCGCCTGCGACTGCCAAAGACATTGACAAAGGAGGAGAAAGAAAAAAGAGCCATAGATGTGATATACGAGTTGGGACTAGAGAGGTAATCGTTTCTCTACTTGACAAGTTCTCTAATTTTCATAACATGCAGGAACCATTAAGCCAGAGATCATTACTAAGGCCACCTTCAGTCATCTAACAAATGAATAGATGGTCATACTTTAATAAAGCGAGTATTTGACAAAAAATAACCTTAGATTGACAAACAACAAGATGCACAATTTCTTTGGTGAAAGCTAATGAGGAATGCAATGTTTACAGATGCCAAGATACCATGATTGGTGGTTCCTTTGTTCGTGGAGTTTCAGGGGGAGAAAGAAAGCGTGTTTGTATAGGAAATGAGATCATAATTAATCCATCCCTACTGTTCCTAGATGAACCCACATCGGGGTTGGACTCTACAACAGCTTTAAGGATGGTCGAGATATTACACGATATAGCTGAGGTAACGTTTCTCTCAGTTTAATCCAAGACCATCATAGTACTTCTAACTTAATCATAGAGGGAGTCTATGTTATCCTGTTAAAAGGTGTCCAAGCTAATCCTTTTGAGGCACTTTGCACCTAATTTTGTGTCAATCCTGTGACAGGCTGGAAAGACAGTGATCACAACAATCCATCAACCATCCAGCAGACTTTTCCACAAGTTTGATAAGTTGATTCTTCTTGGCAAAGGGAGCTTACTTTATTTTGGGAAGGCATCTGAAGCAATGGTCTATTTTTCAGCTATAGGATGCTCACCTCTGATTTCAATGAATCCAGCAGAGTTCCTGCTAGACCTTGCAAATGGAAACCTTAATGATGTCTCTGTTCCATCAGAGTTGGAGGACAAAGTGCAGATCGGGAATTCAGATAGAGAGATAGGGAACGGAAAGCCAACACCAATAGTTGTGCATGAGGTGAATAAAATCTGCATTTATTACCCAAAAAACTAATGCACAGCCGAAAGAGAAAAGACCTCAAGCAATCACTTGGCATAAATTTAATGCTTTTTATGTTCCCTTCTTTTTTTGTTTGTATGAATCCTGCTTTTCATATGTCTATAATTTATTAATTTCTCATTTTCCCTGAACAGTATCTAGTGGAAGCCTACGAGACACAAGTGGCTGAGAGTGAAAAAAAGAAACTTATGGCCCCCATGATGATTGATGAAGAATTGAAGTCTAAAGTCTTTTCTATAAAGAGAGAGTGGGGAGCAAGCTGGTGTGAACAATACTCCATATTATTTTGGAGAGGACTGAAGGAACGGCGGTATGATTATTTTAGCTGGTTGAGAATCACTCAAGTAATTGCAACTGCACTTATCTTGGGTATGCTCTGGTGGCAGTCTGGTGGTGATAGTCCTAAACAAATGCGAGAACAGGTATGAGGCTCTACTCTTGTATGCACAAGATGATCAAAGGATTTGACATCAGGTTCCTAAATGAAAGCTAATATCTAAGACTACAGAGATTGTATCATTCATCCCATGTTCATGGTTTCTATCAAAAAATTCACAAGTCTAAAACAAATAGGAGAGAATAGGATTATCCAAGAACTTCAATTAGAAACTCTATTAGCATCTATGCCAAGACACATTTATGAATAGAGAATCTCATGTTGAATCAAAATAGAAGTCCTAAAGAAGCAAACTGAAACATTTATGATACGTTTCTAATATGCACTAGGAGCATAACTGCACCGATACTGAAATGTGAAATTCACTGCAGTCGGGATTACTGTTCTTCATTGCTGTGTTCTGGGGGTTTTTTCCAGTTTTCACAGCAATCTTCACATTTCCGCAAGAAAGGGCAATGCTGAACAAGGAACGATCTGCTGACATGTACAGATTAAGCGCATATTTTTTGGCTAGAACCACCAGTGATATTCCACTTGATCTTATACTGCCAGTGCTCTTCCTTTTAGTGGTATATTTCATGGCAGGATTGAAACATGAAGCTGATGCCTTCTTCCTAACTGTGCTTACAACTTTCCTCTGCATTGTAGCAGCTCAGGTTCTCCATTTTTTACTTTTTTTTCATGTATAAACTGACAGTTTCCCTACCTTGGTAATTTGAATAATCCTTACTTCATTGTTGGCAGGGATTAGGACTAGCAATAGGGGCTACACTAATGGATTTAAAGAGGGCAACCACTTTGGCCTCTGTTACTGTAATGACCTTTATGTTAGCTGGTGGATATTTCGTAAAGGTAAGGATGCACTATCCTCTCACATCGAAATGGTTTACCTTAGAAGCTGTAATTCTGATATAGGATTTGAATTCTGCAGAAAGTACCAGTATTTATATCATGGTTGCGGTACCTATCCTATAACTACCAAACATACAAACTCCTTCTAAAGGTTCAATATAAGGAGAAAAATGACTGGGTGGACGGGATTAAAGTAGGCAACGGTGTAAAGGAAGTATGTATACTACTAGCTATGGTTTTTGGCTACCGGCTCCTGGCATACATATCTTTGCGAAGAATGAAGCTTCACTCAGGTGCTTAGATGATGCAAATGATGGTTCATTTCAAACTAAACAACTAGTCTATGCAGCTTCCACTGATCATAAAAGGTACCTGATTCTGATATAAGTTGCAGCACAAGGAAAAAAGATTTGGCTGCAGTGCCTGATGAAGTTTTAGTTTTTCGTTTTTCTGTTTACCTCTACGCATAGTTGTAAATTTTTAAATCTATTAGAAACTAGAAACAGAAATGAATGCAGAATATTCCCATAGATGCTGAGATGGAGATCATATTCATGATTACTCCTTTAAAAATTTTGGTTCCATTGTACCTTTCATGTTTGCAGCAGTTTCCAAAGTAAAAACTGAGACACAAGAGTTCACTTTTAAAAAGCCAAAGATTATATTTGCATGTCTGTGCATGTCAAACCTGAATTAGTTGCACATTCAGAAGGCCCCAGAGCTCAGGAACATGGTAGTATGGGAAAAATCAATGGTGATGATTAAAAAAAGAAATAACTACAGTGGGTATAAGGAAAAAAACTATTTGGAGATCTGGTAGGGGTGAGAAATTAATAGCCCCTCCCTTCCAACTTAGGACCAGGAAACATGTAATAAGCAAGAGCTCATATTCTACTGTATGTTAGCATTTTGGCTCCAAAAATTGGGATAAAGTTTATGTTTTGGTGGATTATTAAGAACAAAAAGGGATTTGATATGAACTTCTCTGTCATGCGAGTGATAAAGTTATTTGATCTTTAAGGGGGAAGGGTTTTGGTATTTTAGAGTGTAGACACATCTTTGGCGAAAGCCATGAAGAACTGTTGAATAGATAGTATGATATAATTTATGCTCAAAACATAAGCAAAAGAATTAATCTTAAGTTAGAAAAGTGAGGGTGCTCACTACCCATATTAGAGATTTCAAATGTGGAAAACCAAAAGCTAAGTATCCAAAATTCTTTTCGAGAAGAAATAAAAGACATTGTTAAGAGTCTTTGTAAATCCCTTTTAGAATAACAATTGCATGATATGTATGTTAAGGTTAAGATTGTGTATTTATACCATCTGTGAGTCATATTCATGAACTGCTTTTAGCAACAGTAAGTTGAGATGCTTCTGTAATGATGTTCTAATAAGTTAATACAGGAAATAGTAAAATAGCGTTAAAGTATAGGTTCAAAGCCAACACATTTATCTCCTTGTATAATCGCAACAATTACTTAATTTACTAACA
Organism: Nicotiana obtusifolia; assembly: GCA_002018475.1. Taxonomy (NCBI): domain Eukaryota; kingdom Viridiplantae; phylum Streptophyta; class Magnoliopsida; order Solanales; family Solanaceae; genus Nicotiana; species Nicotiana obtusifolia. The sequence goes on from MCJB01008923.1 coordinate 43,684, forward strand.
ATAGCAATTAAACTCACTACAAAATAGACAGATAACAAGGGCCTTCCACTGAAACACACGTTTCAGTTGAAAAACATCTAATGAAGAGCAATTATATATTGATGGTAGACATCAAACAGAAGCTCGCTAAGCAAAACTGAATTCTTTCCATAACCAAATACCTTAACTAGATTGTGTTTCGCTGAAAAGAGCTAAAAGTCTCGTGTGGCAAAATTTGGCACCAACTAATGCTTTGTTAACAAAGAATCGCGTGTCTTTTTCTTTTAATAAGCATTAATTACCATGAAGTTTCTTGAAGAAGCAGGCCACTTGCCAGCCAGGATATACTATGTTTCTTTTTATCTGAAAGTGTAGATATCACCAGAGGCGGATATAGTGAACAACTAACGAGTTCAACTGAACCTATAACTTTCCACGCGGCGTAAAATTGTATATGTAAAAATTCATTAAAATTGCAAAAATAGTGGATATGAACCCATAACTTTGAAAATGTAATGGGCTCAATGCTAAAAACCTTAAAAGTTGAACCCACAGGATTTAAATCCTGGATCCGCCTCTGGATATCGCCAACCAAGTTGCCCACGAAGTACACTGTCCAGTACATCAGAGGCCTTTTCTCAAACCCTATGATAAAAGGAGGAAACTCAAGTCAGACACATTCCGTATTTCAATTACTACATCTGACATGAATATAAACATTGTAGGTACCTATTATGCCACATATATACATATAAGAGGCACACTAATAGGGGCTGAGGACAACTTTGCATACATGACCAGTTAGTCACCAAACAGGCACACAAAGCAATATCATAAACCACTAATTTGAAATTTCAAAAACCACATCTCTGATAGCGGGAATGGTATCACGATATTGAACATGAAAATAGAAGGTTCTGTCTACGAATTTACATAAATCAGCAGTAACACGATAAGCCTTCATTACTCCTGAAATTCAAGGGAAAGAAACCATCTCCAACGCTATATAAACCAGCAGAAAGAAAAGGCAATTACATGCGGGAAGAATATTTAACATACAGTGGTATTGAATGGGAAGCCCTTCGGATTTCTCTGTGGCATATCGTGAATGGGTCTTTGGCCTTCCCACATAGAAGATGGATGCAAGTCCAACTCGTTTAGCAAGCATAAACGTATCGAATAAGTGAAGCAATTTTTGCTAATATTGTATTGTTAAATAAGAATGAATGAGAAAGTTATCAAATGGTAATTGGATTGTTTTAGTCGTTAATATATACCCTTCATATAAATAGTCCTTTTTTAATCATAAAATAACAATATATTAAGAAGTAAAGAACTTATAATTAGTATATTTATATGTATGTCGGTTAGGAAAAATAAACAATAAATTTGGCCGACTATTTACGTAAAAATCCCTATTGTTAATATAGATTGACCAATCACTAAAAAACGGAAGCTAATGTAACTTCCCAAAGCAAACTAGGTTATTACAAACACTATCCGAAATATCCTTGTTAATTTAGAGTTCATTTAAACACAAGAATGAGGTTGAATTGTGTCTCATCCGATTTTTGTAACTTCAAAGAACCTGTTCTTTGAGCTATAACTATCCTGACACAAACAGAAAAAAGGTACGAAATTTAACTAACACGGAGATTTTACGTGGGAAACCTCCTTAGTCAAGGGAGTAAAAACCACGACCTACCCCAGTAAGATTTGCTTCAAACTTCACTAACTTCAATTGAGCAATTTTAGGTTACAACTCTATAATTAAGAGGAATAACTCTAGTACCCTCACCCTACAATCACTCAAATTATAGCTATCCCTTTCAAACTAATCCTAGTCTATGAAGCTAACAAAAACTCAAGTTTCTGTACTAACCTATAATTACACTTCAAAAAGCAAGTAGGTTATAACTTAGAACAATTGACTCAACCTAAACAACTAAAGAACTTTAGTAGCTTCATCTTCTGGAACAGGTTCTTTAGTTGAGCAGCTTGAATCTCCAAGAGCACCTTCTTGCCGAGATTGTTATTGCCAAGAGTAATTATGTGAATTCGTTCAAATAGCGCAAGTCTTGAACAACTATAGAATGTCTCCTTATATAGGTGTAAAGTAGGCTGAAAATCTCCTCTATTTAATGCTCCATGACCTAGAATATTTTGGTAAAAAAAGCTTTTCCTATTTTGATTTTGTTTCCTTAATTTTCCAACTCCTCAACCCTTTTTTTCAATGCAAGTATCTCCATATCAAATCATTTCCGAATAAGAATACTTTCAATTAATTTTTTTTTGTCGCGCATGAGTAGGTTTTCTTGAGGAATCCACAAGAATTAAGACATTTCGCATCTGATCAGCATTCTGGACTTCATCTGCTATGAACCTGATTCTTGCAATATCAATATATCACATCTGCACACCAATCTAATAACATAGCAACCTGTCCATGAACCTGGTTCTTTCAACACAGTAGATCTTAGGTTTGTTAATCATTAAAAAATATTTTGTGTTTAGCTCAACAAATTTTTTCTTTTTGATGATAACAAATCTATGCAAATCATTGGACTGATCGATTAATTCTTCAGCGTAAGAGCTAGTTTCATTGGCAGAACTCTTCATCAAGTTTGTCCATATTTGCACAAGTGTAAGGGACTCGCTTTCCATTCATCGCAAAGCTAAATTTGGCTAGGCAATTTCAGTTTTAGAACCTGCAAATAGATAAACTCATTGATAGAATTTCCAGTGCGTACGTAAAAACTAGGTCTACTGATCAGCATATATGTACATACTTAAAAAAATTTCTTTTGGCATCATTGAAAAACAAAGCGTTAGTAAAGTCAAAATTGAGAATGTATTAATATCAAACTCATGGATATTGGGATACACTAACATGAACACAACGTCAGCAGCTCAAACGTTTAACTCGATAAATTATCCAAATATAATTGCACCAGTTTTACCCAAAAAAAGAGGAAATTGGATTGATTTATCATTGTACATTAGACCCAGAGGGCCCAAATTGCCAACTAAAAAAATAAAAATAAAAACAAAAGTTGTCCTAGAATAGACAGGACTAGGGACTGCCTAGAACAATACTAGGATACCAAGGACGACAAGGGACCAGGTTCTTTACCGAAAGAGGATTGCCCATGTAGAAGCCCCAGAAGCTTATCAAAGCGAGCAGCACCAGCATCCCGCTCTCTCTTTATCTCCTCGTTCAACCTTCTATTCTCCTCTTTCAAGAAGGTATTCTCTTCCTTCAGTTTCTCTTTTTCTTCATTGGTAGCAGCCAACTCTTCTAACAAGTTGGTGACCATACTTTTTGCTCTTTGTCCCCGGAGGTCTAGCTATACAGTCACATTCCTTCAAGTCTTCCCCATCCAACATGTCCTTCTTGGTTCCCTTTTTAGGTCCTTTTAGTGTAACCTCAAAAATGTTTGAACACTCTAGTCAGCAAAAAATCATAAGGCGGTGCATGACTGCCTTTTCTTGATCGGTTGTCATTGCCATATGTTTGATCAGTAAGAAGGGTAGAGTGATTTTCCCATTTTGATCCAATACCTCCATAACTGCCAGGTCCAAATATGTGGCCTCATGCTTCCTCTCTAATAGGGGATGTACACACTTGTTCACAAACTCAGAAAGGAGCTTGTGAACCAATTTCATTTCTCCTTTTCAAACATTCCTTGAGGTAATCTTCTCCCTTTCCTGAGTGTACTTGGAAGTCAAGTACATGGAGTCCTCCTTCTCACCCAAATTGGGCCACTCACGCCGCGTATAGGTGTCAAAACCCTCCACATGCACATATAATATCTCGCCTAGCAGCTTGGCGTCAAGAACCAGGTCCATTTCCCTAACTTCATAACTCACTGTGACATCATCAAGCACCTTAAATTTTTATGTAAAAATGAAGCATTGCTTCACCATACATAACTGAGAGTGGGCACAAAAACATATATGTCCATCATTCTCAATCCTTTCCACCAGCTCCTTCATGCCAATCATGTCCACAATGGCTGGGTCAATTACTCGGACCTTCAGCATTATCATCCCAGCAAAGTATTCTTCTCTGTCTAAAATATCGACTTTTCTCTGTGTTTTCTTCCCACATTAGGAACTGGTTCCCTTCCCTTCAGACTTAGAAACTGCAGCCCTCCTTTTTTTGAAGACCTCTTCTCTTTAGGTGTAGCTGAAAAGGATTCAGACTTCTTCATTCCTTCATCTGAAGAGGGACTTCCTTCACCTCTTCTTCTTCTTCTTCTTCTTCTTCTTCCTCGTCATCTACCTCACTCACAAGTTCGGTTTCCTCCACATCAAACTCATCTATCAGCTTGAACCCCTATCTCTCTTTTTTCTTTTTCTTTTTGCTTTCCTCCAAGTCCTTTTCAAGAGTAGCCTTGCTCCTCTTCTGGTGCTTGGAGTTCTACTCGCAAGAGTCACTGGACCTTGCAATAACACTACCTTCTTAGCCACTTGCTTCACCCTACCAAAACGTTTTTTACTTTCTCACTTATTTTCATTTCTCTCAACCTAGCAATTAAATTTTCTAGTGCCTCATCATCACTACTTGCACTACTTTCTTTACTCACTACTCTTCTCCTTTCTTGTCCCCTTCTTCCTCAGTAAAATTTAGATTTCTCTAGATTAGCATTTAGAGAACCAGGTTCTTGAATCTGATCAACATCATTCTCAAAACTTTTGTTAGCAACCCTTTCTCCAACCAGTTCTCTCTCTCTCTCTCTCTCTCTCTCTCTCTCTCTCTCTCGCAATAGAAGAACTTGGTTGTTGTTCGGGGCTTCTGGTGCTTCTACTCCAGCACTAACACTCTACCCAACCAATTCTTCTATCACGACCCAAGCCGGAGGGCCGCGACTGGCACCGGACCCTACTCAACGGGCACCGGCGTACCCTTTATCTAACTTTCCTTATTATCTATAAGGCTTGTCATAAGCATATAATCTCGAACAATAATTATAATGAACTGAGACGTCATGCCATGATATGAACATACTCATATACATAATATGGCCAACAAGGCTGCAATGCAAAACCATAAAACAAAATACATACGTTTGCCGACAAGGCAATTCAACTGTACATAAGTCAACCCATCATTTGTCTATGCATAAATTGACAATTGTCTATGAGCCTCTACAAAAAACGTGCATAATGC
>MCJB01008923.1:49201-101045 GCA_002018475.1 Nicotiana obtusifolia
ACATATGCCTCTGTGGGCCTCCTCATAAACATATACATATGTATAGTTGCACAATAGGTGCCATACCCGGCCGACTATAGCGCGGCTCGGTAGAGTAAAATAGCTGTCGACTATAGCGCGGCTAAGTAGAGTAAAACATATACATATGTATAGTTGCACAATAGGTGCCATATCCGGCCGACTATAGCGCGGATCGGTAGAGTAAAATAGATAATGCATGCTGGACTCATAAGAGTCATGCTACCATGGTGAAATAATAACATATCAATCCTCCCATAAGAGGGGAAACAATATACGTACTGCTACCTTCTAAGAGTAGAGTATCTTTGGGGTTCGTTCATTGCATTGTGTACAGTAAGAGTCCTGCAAAAGAAGGAAAAGGATAGTCTCACATACCTTGCAATACTTTCCAATCTCAAGCTATGAAACTTCCACGACTTCTTAGTCTACAATAAGAGAAAGGACACTAACGTTATCGTTTAAGCGTCGTAACTATTATGTACCGATTGTAACCTATTTTACGATAAAACGGACAACACCTCCCCTATATATATGACCTCACACAAGTCAAAACAGCCACCAAACAGCCAAACAACATCAACAAGAATCATATCGAACCTCCCAAAACAGTCCACGCACAAACCAATCACTTCATACGTGCAATGGCCACTATAGTCGTGTCAAACGATTCGGAAATGTTATGAATAACTATCAGGCCACAACCCTAAATATATATGGTGTTTATCCACACCCTTCCTCATCCAAAACTCCACAAATCAGTAGTATAACACGCAGCTTTACAGCAACACAAAACAGTTCGCTACAAGTGAATAATTCGAACTCACGGCTTCCGATCACCGTCCCGTGAGTTCTTACACGCATAGAACGAATTACCAAGTCTTAACAGTAGAAAAAATGTGTTAAATAGAGCATTAAACTCACCTTGCTTGTTAGATAACTCAGCCCTTGCTTTGGTTCCTCAAACTCTAGGGTTTACCTTCAACTAGAACTTGAAAGAGGGGAAAATAGATTAAGGTTTGTGTGGGATTATTTTGGGGAGGAGTTGCAGGGGTTCTTTTAGGTTTTGAAGCTGTGAAATAATAGTGAATTATCTGGCTTTAGAAGCTTTTAAAAGCCCTCTCTTGACCGACTTGGGGCTTTTAACTTTTAGCCCTTAATTTTGGCAAGTAGGTGATGCACCTACTTGTCACCTACCAGCCTGCGCAGTTCTACGGAAATACAATTATCTCAATACTCCGAGATCGTATTGACAAACAGTTTGAAGAATTGGAAACTAGACTCATAGACCTTTAATTTGGTAGGTAGATCACCCCGTAATTCCTTGTAAAATGGGAGAAAATCGCAGAAACATTTTACCTATCGTTTAAGTAGAATTATGAACCTAAGTTAGGACAACTTTTGTCGACTTTTGTTTCATAACTCGTTTGACTTCAAGACTTATGAAACGGATATCATATCATCCAAATACCTTAAAACATGACCTCTTGGTGATGTTAACCACCTCTCGATTTTCCCAAAAACGCGAGTTACAACATCCTTAACTCGTTTATCCTCTAATACTTGTTAACCGCCCTTATACACCTTTGCATCGTTTAGGACCAATAGGACTAAACTCTTATTGTCTCAAAGGTAATTCCCTTCTCAAACCAAGGTAGACTATCTTACAGTGTAATCTAACACGTACAAATATGGGTTATAACAAATTTCATATGAACACTTTGAGGTATATGCTCCTATACTCAATGTACAACGTTACCCATTTCCACTTTGACACCACACCCCCAACTTAGGCTTTTCCTCATTCTCAATGTTCAAGGAGGAACGGGTTCAAAAGAGGAAATTATTTTACAAAAGGGAAAGGTTATAAAAGGTTAAAGGCTCGAATAGGGCACTAGTGATATTATTTACGCAATGGTACGCTTGAAAGGCTAAAGAGGTTTCGCAAATAAAAAAAGGAATGCCTAAGATCATCCCTCCAATCAAGTGTAATTATTATAAGCATCGAAAAACCAACCGGGCAAGTTCTAGATGGCAGAAGCAAACACAAGAATTATCTAGACAAAGAACTCACACACATGGCACACGAACTGTTTAGTTCACATAGTTTAAAGCCCTCGAGTCAACATTTGGCAACTCAAAGCTTTCATCATATATACATGCATAACTCTAGGTAGATGTAGAGTCACAGAGTGAGCCTCAAGTTCACACAGTTGATCTCTTGTGTTTTTTTTTTGTGTGGAAGAATATAGGCTATGTACAAACACACATGCTTGAGACTAGACAATTACACCAACCGGGTCAACATGTTTCATTCTGCTGTCCTGGTTCTACTATTACACCCTTGGAAAAGAACCCCGTAAAGAAAAAACAAGGGGAATTCATTGCTAATTACTAAAGATGGAGAACTATCTACTAGTTTTACATATATATATATATATATGTATATATATATATATACATATATATATATATATATGTATATATATATATATATATATGCACAAGGATAACATAACTTATGTACGGAAATCACAAAAGCACTAATATATACAAAATCACGAACAAAATACACATGAGTACATAAGTTTATTTATAACATAAAGGCATGAATATGTACAACAGTTGCTAATGTCACAAAAGTATAGACAAGGCTACCACCCCCAACTAAAAGCATGCATTGTCTCCAATGCATATGTATATAGAGTAGAGTTGAAAGAGCTCCCTAAGGTGCACTAAGCACTATGGGAGTCGGTAGCCGACTGAGTGATGGTGAGGTCACCCTCTGATGCTTAAGCTGGGACCGATGAGAGCTCGGCCTGAGGAGTGATCTCCACTGATGGAGGAGGGATCTCTGGCTGGTTCGGAATTGGAGCTGGGGCCTGTGAACTGCTAGCCTTGGCCGCTGATGGCTGAGTGGCCAATGGGTGGGCAGGGGCGGCCAAATCTTCTAGCGAGTGTGCTATTGCCCTCTTAATGTCTGCTTGCTCCTCATCCTCCACTGTAGGAGCAGCAATCTGCTTGCCCTTCTCCTGAGGGTCATCATCCTCCGAGGACCATGAATCCCCCTCATTCTCCCCCTCGTCTGCCTCCTCGCCCTCGGACTCTAAAGAATGTCCGGAAGTCTCCTCGTCATGAAGATCAATACGTACAGAAGGAGCTGGAGGTTGGGAAACCCCGGCAGTCTGAGGTGCAATGTCTGCCATCAGAGTCGTGAAATCGAGACCCAAGTCTGGTGCTGTTGTGTCTGCTCCCTGCTCACCATCCTTGGGCAGGAGGGATGATAGATCGAACTCCAAAGTCTGCATCTTGTGGAGCTCGGTCTTCATAGAAGCAACCTCCTCCCGTAGCTTAGGCAAACCACTAATCTCACCGCGCTTTATCTTCTCAACCTTTAAGTCAAGCTGCTGCAAGCGATCCCCGTACGTTGTTTGTTGTTGTTGGAGAGCTGTCACTGAAGATTGTATAGGAGTCAGGGCTTGTTTGATGAGGTTGGGCAAGGTCTTCAAGAGCTGGTCTACCTTGGCATTGGCATGCTGGGCAATAAGACCAAGCCTCGAGATGGCTGGCAGTGCAGAAGAAGGCTGAACAGTGGTGGACTGAGAGGCAGGCTCTGAAGTAGAAGTGGATGCTACTGGAACCTAAGGAGTCACAGGAGTCGGAAGGCTCTACATCAATTAGATCTTGAATTTGAATCTCTGGTGGGGCAACAACATCACTAATACGCGTGATATCTATGTCCCTCGTCTTCTTCCCGATCTTGTCAGAGTGTTTCATGAGAGGGACCTTCATAGCTTTACAGAGGGCTGTGATCAAGCAAGGAAATGGAAGTGAAGTAGCATGCTGCTTTGCCCGGATCCCGATCTCTTGGAAGATCAGAGTTCCCACATTAATCTTGATGCCCGCCATGATACATGCAATGAGGAGAGCCTTCTCAATGCCTATGTCAGTCTCGTTCTGGGACGGTATCAATCGAGAGGTAACAAAGCTGAGCCAGAATCGATCATCTCTTGTGAGATCCTCCTTGTATATCTTATGCCCAGGGTTGATCCAAGCAGGGGTACCCTTTGCTATCACCGTAAGCAATCCAACCACGCTCATTCTCCCTTTTTGCATATTTGGCATCGTACTCAGCTGTGCCTGTTCTCTAGCCAGGGAAATACAACTCATTAATGACATCACTGTTGCAAAACACACTCTTCCCCCGAACAAGTACAGTGCCAGTAAAAATTCTATTGCGTTTGTGGTGCGCAGTTCTGGAGGCTCCATATGATGCATAGAATTCATGGAAAAGGGACTCATTATACTTAGTAGGGGCCTCAGTAAAGCATTCCCATTTTCTTGCTTTTATATTCTCTATGATGTGGGGGTGCTGTTCTAGTAGCCCGTTCAAGCTCAATTGCTTCTCGCCCAGGATTTTTCGTTTAGTGAGTCCTTCTCTGTACAGTTCCCTGGATCCCTCAACCCCAAATCGGAGGTGAAAGTCGTCTCCGTGTTTCCTTCTTGCCTCGGCCTGTAGATTGACTCAGGGCAATAGTTCCTCCTCATCAGACTGGGAGGGGCATGGCATATTGGATACCGTCCGTAATTGTTTTGCCTGCAATGTGTGACGACCGGAAGGTGCCCTTTTCTGGGCTGCATGCTTTTGGGGAGCCATACCTATAAAAGGTGAAATATGAGCAACATTGTAAGCAACAGTGAAAAGAAAACAGAAGAATTCAAAGAAAAAGTCAAAAAATGCGACACGTTTTACGGTCGCATAACCACTATGCAGACCGTAAACTTGTCGCACTCTTGATTGTGCTCTACTGGATTTCAGTATGCGATGGGTTATGCGATCGCATAACTACTATGCGGACCGCATTACCATCACAGAACTGAATTNAGGATTTTTCGTTTAGTGAGTCCTTCTCTGTACAGTTCCCTGGATCCCTCAACCCCAAATCGGAGGTGAAAGTCGTCTCCGTGTTTCCTTCTTGCCTCGGCCTGTAGATTGACTGAGGGCAAGAGTTCCTCCTCATCAAACTAGGAGTGGCATGGCACATTGGATTCCGTCCGTGATCGTTTTGCCGGCGATGTGTGACGACTAGAAGATGCCCTTTTCTGGGCACAGGCTGCATGCTTTTGGGGAGCCATATTTGTACAAAGGTGAAATGTGAGCGACATTGTAAGCAACAGTGAAAAGGTGAAATGTGAGCGACATTGTAAGCAACAGTGAAAAGAAAACAAAAGAATTCAAAGAAAGAATCAAAAAATGCGACATGTTTTGCGGTCGCATAACCACTATGCGGATCGCAAACTTGTCGCAATCTTGATTGTGCACTATTGGATCTCAGTCTGCGATGGGTTATACGATCGCATAACCACAATGCGGACCGCATAACCATCGCAGAACTGATTTGCGCACAACATTAAACAAAATAACAAAATGCGATCGCAAACTCCACCGCAAAGTGGGAAATGCGATCGCAAAACAACCGTAGATAGCAATGTTTTAACTGGGTGGTCTGTTTCAGTTTGCGGTGACTTTGCGGTCCGCATATTAATTATGCTATCGCAAATGTCACCGCATTTCATCATTGTCCTGAGAAGACTAGGGTTTAATTATGCGGCCAACATGCGGACCGCATTCTGATTTTGCGGGCCGCAAATGCCTTCGTTCTCACGATTCAGTTCATCCCTCAACAATGGTGGTCCTATTTCTCTCTACCCAGCACCCCATATATGTTTTCTACCCAGAAACGACCACGATATGTACAAACAACTACGACAAACAACACAATAAAAAATGCAGAACGAAAATAAAGAAGACCACAGAAAAGATAGAAGTGAACTTGAAGAGATCGGGACACATACCAATGAAGAGGAGTACGAGCACTATGGAGATTATGAATGGGGATTCGTCCTTAGTAAGATTGGATCTCTGTTTGCCTCTCTTTTCTGTTCGTTCCTTTTTCTTTATTTTTTCTGTTCGTTTTTTTTTGTTTCGTTTAGTGTTGTTTTGAATGAGTGAGATATGAGAGAATGCGACGATGCACCTGACACTTTGCGATGGGAAAGTCACCACATAACACACTATGCGACCGCATAAGTGTTATGCGGTGGGTTCATTTGACTTGCTGAAGGGGTAACAATGCGAAGCACAATGCGATCGCATAATTGAAATGCAGTTCGCAAAGTGCATCGCCTTGTCGCATTCTGATCAACGATTTTAGACAAACTTACTATTTTAGTTTGCGACCAAAATGCAGTCCGCATAGTGAAAATGCGACCGCATCTTTGCAGCAAACTTCACGCAGTGGTTTTTCTTCCCTTTTTTTTATGCATTCCTTCCCAGTGTTGTGATCTTTTGAATCCCCTGCACTCTAACACACTTTAAATTGCTCAAGTAAATCTATCTATCAAAAATTAAAAATTTAAAGAACAAAAAAGGTGTTACCACACATGGGTTGCCTCCCATGAAGCGCTTGATTTAACGTCGCGGGACGACGAAGTTGGTGTTCCTTTGGAGTCACTCAATGGTCGGGCACGAACCATCTTTGAGAGCCAGCTGCTCCACCAAATGTTTTTCGCCATCTATGCCCAAGTAGTGTTTGATTCGTTGGCCATTTACTTTGAATGTCCGGAGCCCATCTTCCTATGCTAGTTCCACGGCTCCAAAAGGAGAGACATTGACCACTTTGAATGGACCGGATCATTTTGATTTGAGCTTGCCCGGAAACAATTTGAGCCTTGAGTTAAAGAGCAATACCAAGTCACCCGACTTGAACTCTCTTTTCAAGATCTTCTTGTCATGGACGAACTTCATCCTTTCTTTGTACACAGCTGCACTTTCATATGCATGGAAACGGAATTTCTCCATTTCATTGAGTTGTGTTAACCTCAAATTTGCAGATTCAGCCCAGTCCAAGTTCAACCTTTTTAACGCCCACATAGCCTTGTGCTCCACTTCCACGGGCAGATGACAAGCTTTTCCGAAGATTAACCGATAAGGAGAAGTACCAATAGGAGTCTTGTACGCCGTGCGGTAAGCCCACAATGCGTCATCTAGCTTCCTTGACCAGTCGGTCCTGTTTGCATTAACAGTCTTTGCTAGAATGCTCTTGATCTCCCGGTTGGAAACCTCAACTTGACCACTTGATTGCGGACGATAAGGTGTGGCTACCTTGTGCTTGATGCCATATTTCTCAAGTAGAACCTTAAAAGCCTTGTTACAGAAATGAGACCCACCATCACTAAGAATGGCTCTAGGAGTGCCAAACCGAGTGAAGATGTTTTTCTTCAAGAATGTGGTCACACTCCTTGCCTCGTTGTTTGGTAAGGCGATCGCTTCAACCCATTTGAACACATAGTCCACAACCACCAAAATATATTTCATCCCGCAAGAGCTTACAAAGGGACCCATGAAATCAATTCCCCACACGTCGAAGATCTCTATCTCCATCACAAAGTGCATTGGCATTTCATGCCTCTTGGAGATTGAACCTTGTCTTTGACATTGGTCACAAGCCTTGACCATTTTATTGGCATCATGATAGATTGAAGGCCAATAGTAACCACATTCAAGAACCTTAGCCACCGTCGAATTTCCTCCATGATGACCCCCAACCGGTGAGTCGTGGCATGCCTTTAGAATTGGCATAATCTCTTTTTCCGGAACACACCTTCTGATAATATTGTCAGCACAAACACGGAACAAGAATGGCTCCTCCCAATAGTATTACCGGCAGTCTCTCAAAAACTTCTTCTTTTGATAGGATTCCAATCCGTCCGGGATAAGGTCACTAACTAAATAATTAGCAATATCGGCATACCAAGGAGCAAAGTGCTAGATAGTGCCAATATGTGTTCATCCGAGAATGCATCGTTGATTTCAAGATCTCCCTTTGGTCTCCCTGCTTCTTCAACCCTTGACAAATGATCCGCCAGTTGATTTTGAGTTCCCTTGCGATCCTTGACTTCGAAGTAAAACTCTTGCAAAAACAAGACCCATCGAATCAACCGAGGCTTTGCATCTTTCTTTGCCATGAGATAGCGAAGAGCCGCATTATCTGTGTACAGTATCACCTTGGATCCCAACAAATAAGCCCGGAACTTCTCAAAGGCATAGACAATGGAAAGAAATTCTTGCTCAGTCACCGTGTAATTCATTTGTGCCCCATTGAGTGTTTTGCTTGCATAGTAGACCGGGTGAAGAACCTTGTTGTGATGTTGGCCAAGCATTGCCCCAATGGCTACACCACTAGCGTCACACATGAGCTCGAAAGGAAGAGACCAATCGGGTGTGACAATAATAGGTGTCGTGGTGAGCCTTTTCTTCAACTCCTCAAAGGCTTTGAGGCATTTCTCATCAAACACAAATTTGGCATCCTTCTCAAGGAGTTTGCACATAGGATTTGCAATCTTGGAGAAGTCCTTGATGAAGCGTCTATAGAACCCGGCATGCCCTAAGAAACATCGAACACCCTTAACATAAGTAGGTGGAGGAAGCTTAGAAATAATCTCTATCTTTGCCCGGTCAACCTCTATGCCATGCTTTGAAATTTTATGCCCCAACACGATGCCTTCATCCACCATGAAGTGACATTTCTCCCGATTGAGCACAAGGTTGGTCTCTTCACATCTCTTAAGCACTTGTCTAAGATTGTTAAGACAATGCTCAAAAGACTCACCTACCACTGAGAAGTCGTCTATGAAGACTTCTAGAAAATCCTCTACCGTGTCAGAGAAAATGGACATCATGCATCTTTGAATAGTAGCCGGAGCGTTGCATAAACCAAATGGCATCCGGCTAAAAGCAAACGTTCCATAGGGGCAAGTGAATGTCGTCTTCTCTTGATCCTCCAATGCTATGTTGATTTGGTTGTAGCCGGAATATCCATCAAGGAAACAATAGAATGACCTTCCCACTAGCCGATCAAGCATTTGATCAATAAAAGGCATAGGGAAATAGTCCTTGCATATGGCACTATTGAGTTTCGATAATCCATACACATCCTCCAGCCGGTCACCGTTCTTGTTGGGATGAGCTCATTTTTTTCATTTTCAATTACGGTCATGCCTCCCTTTTTCGTCACGCATTGCACCGGGCTCACCCAAGAACTATCGACAATGGGGTAGACTACCCCAGCATCCAACCTTTGATGATTTCTTTCTTTACCACCTCTTGCGTTGACGGGTTCAACCGTCGTTGATGTTCCACACTCGGTTTGGTCTCACTTTCCAATTGGATTTTATGCTCGAAAATTCCCACGGGAATCCCACAAATGTCCGCAATTGTCCATCCAATGGCTTGCCTATGCTCCTTCAAGACTTTCAACAATCGTTCCACCTGCACATCATTCAACAAAGAAGATATGCTTACTGGTATAGTATCATTTGAGCCAAGAAATTTATACCTCAAGTGCGGAGGAAGTGGTTTGAGCTCTAGTTGTGGTGGCTCAATAATAGATGGCTTTGCGGGAGGTGTGGCTCTATTCTCCAAGTCGATAGAGAGCTTTGCCGGAGCATAAGTGTAATAACGAAGCCCCTCCAGTGCATTTACCGATTTCATATATCCCTCCATATCCTCACCATCAAAGTTCACCAAAATAGCCGCTAATGCTTCACCGAGGCATTGTTATTCCATTTTCATTTCAACCGCATCTTCCATCTCTTCAACAATATCAATCACCAAAATGCTTTCATACTCATGTGGTAGTTTCGTACCCTTGCTTGCTTGGAATGTGACCTCTTCATCATTCACACCGAATTTGATTTCATTCCGTTTCGAATCCATGAGTGCTCTTCCCGTGGCTAGGAATGGTCTCCCCAAGATGTTAGGGATCTCTTTGTCAACCGCACAATCAAGGATTACAAAATCAGCGGGTAAATGAAACTCTCTCACTTTTACAATCACGTCATCAACAATTCCTACCGGTCTCTTGATGGAACGATTGGCCATTTGCAATATCATACTTGTTGGCCTTGGCATTCCTAATCCCGCTTGTTTGTAAATGGCAAGCGGCATTAAGTTAATGCTAGCCCCATTATCACAAAGGGCCCTTGCAAAATCACGCGCCCCGATAGTGCATGAAATAGTAAAGGCTCCCAGGTCTTCTTTCTTTTGAACGGTGCTTGTGGCAATAATGGAACTAACCCGGTGAGTCATGTTCACCACCTCATTCTTGGTGGTCCTCTTCTTGGTGATCAAATCTTTCAAATATTTGGCAAAACCTGGCATCTCTTGAAAAGCTTCTCGAGTTTGCTATCATCAACCCTTCTTACAAGTCTTTGAGGAAAAGGAGGAGGAGGTCTAGGAATAGGCAGAAGAATTTTAGGTGTCTCTTTTGCCTTTTCCTTTACCACTTCCCGATTCTCTTCTTGCACTTTCACCTCTTCCGGAATTTTCTCAATTTCGACAACACTTGGCTCTTCAACCTCAACCCCTTTCTCGAACTCTTCTACCTCAACCAAAATTTGATACGCTCAAATTACACTTTAATAAATAGTTTAAGGCGGTCGATGTCAAATATAATAACCCAACAAGGTTGGGATCGAATCCCATAAGGAATAGGTATGAAAAGGTTACTTGACTAGTGTGTTACTCGACTAAAGTCGTAATTCTATCCAGTTAATTGTAACAAGAGTATGTATTAATGGTAACAAAAGTATGAATTGAATTTGGTGTTACGTGATGGCTAATTGAAATATTGAGAATGTACATAATTTGATTAAAGAAACCAAGGTTGTGTCTTCATTAATGAAGTGTAATGCTACCGGTGTTAATATGATATATTTCTAATGGAAGGTCCTTTTTGATATGCAAATGATATCTAAATGACTACCCAATATTTTCCAATAGTTAGGTAGTATTTCCTCTTTATGATTTTTCCAAATATAAAAGAGTTGCAATTAAGAACAATCAATTTATGCCAAATAAAACCCACTTATTCCTAAGCGATTTTATTAAACAAGGTTTAAAGCCTTCAGTCTTTGGTATTTACTTCTACCAAATTCTATCCCACTTTCCCAAGCAAAGCAAGAATTTAATGGCACTTGTTAATGTTTGCAACCACCAACAATAAATGAAGAATGAGAAGTAAATAAATATCAACCGACCATATTATATATATTCAATGTTAAACACCCATTAACATAACACCCATTTAGGGTCCACAACCTTAGTATTTAAAGTTAGCTACTCATACTAAAATACAAAAGCAAGAGAATATTAAATGCCATAAAGCTTACAAAGTGAAAGATTCTTGACCCAAAAGCTTCCAAAAGAGAGGAATATTAATGCCTTGTATTGTAGCTTCAAAGTCAGACAAGATAGAGCCCACAAAACTCCAATAAATTTATTTATAAAGGGCCAAAAATCGGGACAAAAATCGGACAAAACTGCCCTTTCAGGTTGAAAATGCGACCGCATTTCTGTCACATAATAGACATGCGGTCCGCATTTTTGACATGACCATCGCAGATTGTAACCCTAGTTTCGCCTTCACCGCGTTCATGGTTTGCGGTCCGCATTGTAGAAAATGCGACCGCATCTTGCATCGCATTTTCTTCCTTCAGTAGACTTCATGTTTAGTTTGCGGTTACTGCTACGGCTCGCAAACAGGTTATGCGATCGCAGATGAGACCGCATTTTTGACGTTGAACTTTGCCCAAAAATCTGTTTTGATCTATGATCTCGGTGTGAAATATGCGGCTCGCATATGGGTTTTGCGATAGCATATCCACATTTGCGATGCCTTTTTGCTTCTTCTCTTGTCTTTTTGTGGCTTTTTGAACTCTTTTCCATGCTTATAGGTCCTTACGACTCATATACTGCAAAAAATACTAAAATTACATAAGTACAAAGGGAAATTGCATTTAAAACAAGCTAAAATCTAAGCAATTAGTATTAAATGTGCCGAAGTTCTCCGGCACATCACCCATCAATATCACTCAGAAACAGGCCCTCGGTCTCACTCAGTCATCAATCTCTCCAGTCTCTCGGGCTCACAACACTCATGCCAATGAGCCCACAACAATGATACATGATGTGACAATAAATGATAACAAAGACTGAGATATGATGTGCAACGATGAATGCGACTGAGTAAATAACTACTAATTAAGCAAATAACTCGACAGCAAAAGAACGACCGCTATGGTTCCCAATAGTACCAACACATAGCCTAAACATGATTTATATCATAAATCACAGCTCAAATTCTCTAATACATATTGTACAGTAATAATATTCAGATAAGATGACTACACAGTTCCACGGAATCGACAGAGTCACAATTTCTAAGGTGTACGCCCACACGACCATTACCTAGCATGTGTGTCACCTTAACACCGATCACACAACATGTAATTCAGGTATTTATACCCTCAGCACCAAGTTTAGAAGTATTACTTACCTCAAACTGTGCAAATCTCTATTCCAATAAGCCTTTGCCTCGCGAATCGGCCTCTGAACGCCTCGAAGATAGCCACAAACAACTCGATACAATCAACATATGCCATAGGAATCAATTCCATATGATAAAGCTAAGTTCTTAAGAAAATGTCAAAAATTAAACCCCGGGCCCACATCTCGAAATCCAACAAAATTAACAAAATCCGAACACCCATTCAAGCACAAGTCCAACCATACCAAAATTACTCAAATCCGACACCAAATTGCCACTTAAATGCCCAATTCTTACTCTCCGATCCCTAGCCCAAAACTCCCAAAATTTCACCTTAAAGACAAATAAACTAGGTGGGAAACTCAATGGGTATTCCATATTAATGATTAAAATGATCAAAAGTTATTTACCTCTTGAAATCTTGTGAAATCCCCTTTAAAAATTGTCTTAATCCGAGATCCAAAAGTCCAAAAAAAAAATCTCGAAACATTCGACTATATACAGTGACTAGGAATCTCGCTTCTGCGGGCCAAAAGTCTACATCTGCGGGACCGCTTTTGCGGTGAAAACTCCGCGCCTGCAGAGCCAGCCTTGCCTGCCCATCTCCGCACTTGCGGAGCCTTGTCGCATCTGCGGGCTCAGAGATGCGGAAGATCCCTCCCACGTGCAACCACTGCCCAGTTCCTTCCAGCCCGTTTCTACGACCCCTGACTCGCTCCTGCGACCAATCCCTTCGCAGGTGCGGCCACACTACTAAACCCCCAGCTTCAGCAACTTCCTAAGTCCAAATTCTAATCCGATAACCATTTGAAATCTACCTTAGGCCCCCGGGACCTCTACCAAGCATACCAACAAGTCCTAAAATACGATACTAACTTAATCGAGGCCTCAAATCACGTCAAACAACATCAAAACACGAATCGCACCCTAATTCAAGCCTAGTGAAACTAATGAATTTCCAGCTTCTACAATTGATGCTGAAACCTATCAAATCAACTCCGATTAATCTCAAATTTTGTAGACAAGTCATAATTGATACAACGGACCTATTCCTGCTTCCGAAACTAAAATCTGAGCTCGGTAACCATAAAGTCAACTCTCGGTCAAACTTTTCAACTCTCCAAACTTCAAGTTTTCCAACTTTCACCATTTCAAGTCAAAATCCCGTACGGACCTCCAAATCAATATCCGGACACAAACCTAAGTTGAAAATGACCATACGAAGCTATTGAAACCATCAAAACTCCATTCCAGAGTCATTTACTCATAAGTCAACATCCGGTCAACTCTTTCAACTTAGGCTTCCAACCTTGGGACTAAGTGTCCAAATTCATACCGAAGCATCCTTGGAATTTAAAATACTACCCTGAAAAGTCACATAGCAACAATTGAGCATAGAATAAGCAGTAAATGGGGGAATGGAGCTACAACACTCAAAAGGACCGGAGGGGTCATTACAAGGTTAGAGAAACATCTTTAGATTTATAGAAGGTCTCTTTTTAGTGGGGTTCTGATGAGTGGTGATTTTACCATTTATTTTAGTCTTTTTTCTTTAGTTTTTATGTCCTTTAATTATAATATGAGGTTGATTATAGTGTGTATTGCTAGATTTTCAGGTACAATGAGTCCTGAAGAGATTTAAGATTAAATGGAACGGAATTGAGCATAAATGGCTGTACAAGTGATATGTTGCTCCCAGTGGTCTCATACATGCGAGAGAATTACCGCTTCTGCGAAATCGCATCTGCGAGTAACAGGCCGCATCTATGGAATAGCTAATCTTCGCTGAAATCGCATCTGCGGTGGCTCATCCGCGTCTGGGAAGGCGCTTCTGCAAGAAGCAGTTGCTCCTGCGTACACGCTTCTGCGCTTCATGGCCCCCGTATGTGGAAATGCAAATATTTTCTCATCATTGCATCTGCATGCAGTATTCTGCATCTGCGGATTCACACCTACCATGATCCTTCCGCAAGTGCGGTCAACGGGATCCAGCTTTGGACAGACTTGGCAATTCACATTTTCTCCATTCCAAACGCACTAATAAATGACCTAGCTTATTGGAAACACATCTTTGATCTCTGGACATCTTTGACATCTCTTGACTTGAGAATACTAGTTTTCGAGCTAGGGTTCTTGCGTACACACTTGGGTCTTGAAGATTTGAAGCTTTTGGTTGAGAGTTTCTTACCTATTTATGTTCATTTCTTCATTTCCTTGCTTTGTATTGAATATCTAAGTGTGTAGTATTTTTTCCAACACTTAAATCTTGTTTATGGGAATATTCATATTTCAAGTGTGGATTAAATATCTTGTTGTGCTTATGTGCTGAACGATTTTTATTTATTATGAAGTGAGTTAATTATTCTTGTTCTTTAATGTTTCCAAAGGGATTGACTAACCCTAAAACTCGCCTATTCACTTCGAATTAATTTTGGGAAAGATAATTTGGGGTTGAGAAAGATTAATTAATAAGAACTTGAGGCGTTAAACCTCACTTTATAGATTCTACCTAGGGATAGAATTGAACTACTTGTAGCCATATTCGGGTGTGCTTAATCTCTTTATTGTTTTAGGGATAATTCAATTAGGAAGTCTTGTTAGCCTTCGGAAGAAGCTAATATAGAATTATTACTCGAGGCTAATTAACATAAACTTGCTCATATTTGTAAAATTGTGAAATACATTGGATCATTACTTTAGTGTAATTTCCATTGGATCCATGCTTATAGCCATTGATTATTTTACTCACTTTCTAGGTTAGTTTACATTTTCTCATTTAGACATAAATACTTTTCTCGAAACGTTTCTATGTGTTTGGCTTAGTATAATGAGAGATAATTTTCATACACGCCTAATCGCCTACATATTGTTCTCTGTGGATTCGACCCCGACTCATTGTTCGGTATATCATATTGCATGCGACCGTGTCCATTTAAATTTTAGTAGTGGATTTGGATGTCATAAAAATTGGCACTGTTGCCGGTGAAAAAATTGGCGTATTTAGGTTGTTTGAGAAGTAAGCATACGTGCTTTGGTCCAAACTTGTGAATATTTGTGTAATTATTTTTCTTATCTTTGTTTATTTGTCTTGTTTTTTTCATGTTTGGTTTTCTTGTTACTTTTCTTAGTTTTTGAAAAATGGCATCACATAACAAAAATTGGCCGAATAGTAGTTGTTCATACTTTGATGATCCTTGTCCTAATTGTGGAGGACCACACTCGTGGAAAAATTACTTAAATTCTTCTGGAGGCGGATTGGCACAATCTCAAACCCATAAATGGAGTATATGTGATAAGTGTGGTGGTCAAAATGGCCACTGGGATAATTGTGCTTATTTGTCTTTCCCTTCCCCGATCCCCCGCTATGATTCTTCTTCTTTTTGTGATGACAAGTATAGGGACATGGAAGTGGAAGAAATTGAGCATGGTCAAAATGGAGAGTTCAAGCTCATGGTGGAATGCCTACTTGAAGGAGGAAACAAAGAGAAAAAGGCCTTGGAGGAACTTTTGGAAACTTGTCTCCAAAATGATTTGGCAGTTGAAAGGTTGACCTCACAAATGGGAGAAATGCTTGAAGCTTTAGAGTTCCAAAAAGCTTCTGAAGTGGATGATAGCCAAGAACCTTCCTTAGAGGTTGACACCAAAAATCCTTCTTTGGCACTTGATCAAAACTAAGAATAACTCTCAAATGCTAAAAATGAGAGGAAGATGCTTATGTTGGAGGCCATTCTTGAAAATGAGGAAAAGCACAACTTGGCACTCGAGGACTTGAAACAAGTACTAACTCAAATTGATGAGAATATTTGCACCTTGAAAGATCAAATGAAAATATTGATTGACGCTCACTATGCCCACCAACTTGAGAGTGTGGAAAGAGCTCAAGAAAAGTCCAACTTCTAGGAAGAAAGTGAGCTTTATTTTGAAGAATCACGACTTGAACATCCGCCAACCGACTCCATGCTTGTTAGTGGTGCCAAGAAAAATATGGAATTAGAGTCAAGTGACGTAGTTGAAAAGATGGTTGAATTTGACTCTAGTTCGGGGGATCAAGAAGATGTCAAAATCCAAAAAGAATTGAAATTTGGAGGCTTGATATCACATTCCAAGGATTTCCCAACATTGGAGTTGTGTGGTGATATGGGAATTGAACTACACGAATCAATGGGTCATTGCGAAGAGTAAAGGCAAGGGCCATACATTTTACAATTTGAAGGCACAAGAAGGTAAAATGACATTCCTCACATGAAAGTCAAGAAATGCAAAATGAAGAAATTAAAGTTTGGCTTGACCATATGCTTACCACCCCTTGTCGCTCGTGATCACAAACTTGGTTCCAAGTTAGGTGCTCAGTTCATATCTTCCAAGTGGAGAAAAAAGTGATAAAGTTTATTCACGTCGTGCCACGATATTAAATGCAGTTCTTGGTGGGAGGCAACTCATCGTTTTCAAATGTTGTTGTTAGATTTTTATTTTTGTAGGTTAGTTATTTTTGTTGAACACTTTGATTTTTGTCTTAGAGTATAGGAAAAGTGAAGAAAAAGTGGCTAAGCTTGCTTTTCTGCGGCAAAAATAATGCGATCGCATAGTGGTTATGCGGATCGCATATTGGTCGCATAGTGGTTATACAGATCGCATATTGGTCGCAGAATGAGTTAGAAGTTCTTAAGCTTTAGTCTCTCCAAAATGCGGTGGAATGCCAATTTTGCGGACCGCATAATGGTTATGCGACCGAAAATGCGATCGCACATTGGCCAAGAACACACCCATCATTTCCAAATTTGAGTTTGTTTTTTGAAATTTTCTTTTCTAGAATAGCTTAAGTATTTTATCTTTGACTAATCTGCCAAGTTTTGAATTTTTTGGAGTTGAATTGAGGAGTTTGAGGTGTTAGAGTGCACAAAAACAATGGCTGGCCAGTCTGTGCATCAGGCATCTGGTGCAATCGCATCTGCGGAACACTACTCGTAGATGCGGTCTCGCAGAAGCGTCAGTCGAAGCGCATATGCGGAAGCTTCTCAGAAGCGGCTCATTTACCGCAAAACCATAGGTGCAGAAGCAGTTAAAACCTCACAGATGCGATGCGTCGAGTAATTTTAAAAAGTCCATTTATTCTTTAGCAGGTAATACCATCTCCCTTTCAATATCAACTCCCCAACCCAAAATCCCTCTCATCTCTCACGCTATTGCTCTTCACCACTGCTCACACTCAAGTTCTCACACACAAGCAACACTGGTATCATCTTCAGCTCTCTCTTCTACTTCTCGCTTCTACTTTTATTTTCTTTTCTTCTTAATCTCTTCTCCATGGCAGAATTCCCACAGCCCCATTTCCTTCTGATTAGTGTTAATATTAAGGGTGAGGAAATTGGTTGAATGTAGTCAAGTGTGCTGTTTTTGTTGAAAAACATTTGGGGAAATCTGAGTACCTAATTTGTTTAAAGAAGCATGACTTCTCTTTGCTCGTTAAATGTTCGATAATTTATCCAAGAGAATTTTGGTTATGAAGTGCCTTAAAATTAGGTTTAATCAAGTCGTATAATCATCTAGTGCGCTAATTTAGAAGTCTTGAGTATAAATTGTGTGCTCAAATCATGTTTAGAAGTGAAAGAAATTGACAGTTGCTGGTTTTTTTTGTAACCCCTAATGAACACCGAAGAAGCGGAAAATATGCCGCAGATGCGGCCTCACACCTGTGATGTATATTCCGCAGGTGCAAGTTTTGGTCAGCAGTAACTGTTCGCAGAAGCGCATGAAATTCCGCAGAAGCGGAACCGCACCTGCGATGGTATTTTTCGGAGGTGCGGTGACTGGGCATTTTTTGCAAAAATAGTGACTCTGCAATTATGGCTTGCTGGGTCCGGTCGGCTTGATTCTCTGGTCCAATTGCATTGTTTTTAATATCTTAACATAAATCTAATGCCCGACTAACTTTGTTTTGATTTTTGAAGGTACTTTGAGCTTAAAATGGATCAGAACATGAATGAAAATGCGGCGCTTGATCAAGAAATTGAAGAAGTGGCTGAGGCTTTGAACTATGATACCAACAAATTCATGTCTTCTGAGTGCCAAAATTGGTATTATGATGATCTCCTCACGAAGAAGCTCAAACTTGAGAAAGGAATTGGCGATGACAAAGTGGCCGAGCTCATTCCAGATTTCCTTGGCCGGCTAGTTTCAACCGGTTGGACCTGCTTCATCCCCACTCCATGGAAGGCCAATGAGGAATGGGTGCGGGAATTTTACGCCAACTTAAAGCATACGTATATCCAAAACCATGAACTTAAAATAAGGGGCAAGATTGTAAAATTTTGAGTTAAAGAGATAAATGATGCCTATTGGCTTCAAAATCATATGCTGGAGCCAATGCGAGAAAGAGATACATGCGACAATGGTGATTGGCTAGTATCAAAGCTGTTTCCTACAGGCCAAACAGTGACTTGGGCTAAAATGAAAAAAAGGCATCAAATATGGTGATTTCACAGCTGAAGCAAAACTGTGGTTGTATATTATTGCGAGCAGAGTGTTTCCTTGTGCGAACGTGTCCTATGTCCCATATACTAGGGCCTTGATAATTGATTGCATCCTTGATGGCATTCTAGTGAATGTTGGTCATTACATCGTTCAAGAGCTGAAGGAGTATGTGCTTCAAGGTGGATCGACATTGATATTTCCATCATTGATTACAGGGTTGTGCCGGCGTGCACAAGTTGATGTATGGGATGGAGATCATTAGATACCGGCGAACAAACCCTTTCATCCATTGAGAGTGACAGGAGAAGGCAGTGTGCTAAAGAGCAAGAAGAGGAAGATGGTGATTACTGTAGGTGAGGGGTCCTCCTCACAAGCTACTCAGGCCGAGGGACCATTCAGAATGCTAAATACCCGGCTTGCCTCCATTCGTGACTTAGTGTCACAACCCCCTAGTGGGCCCTCACACTCCCAGCCTATGCCCGAGTATTTTACCAAGGAAGAAATGAAGACCTACCTGGAGAACTAGAAAAAGTAAGTAGAGTCGCATGAGAAGTTGATAGCTTCTGTTAGCAGGCTCGAGGCAGCCTATGGCAATATGGCCAAGGCACATGTAGATCTTCGGGCTGACTTCAACAAGGAGAAATAGAGAAATAAGAAGAAGGGCAAGTTCATGATAAAGATGTGGAGAGGCATCAAGGCCATCTTTAAATGGGGGCAGTCGAACAGGAAGATACCTATCGAGGACAAAGACGATAGTGAAGAGTATTCATTCTTGTTAAATGCTGTTGATGCTTATACTGATGCTACCAATGATGATGAGGTCGAGAGCTTTACACGGCAGTGATTAGCCTTTTCCCTCAGTCCGCTAGTCTGATGCAGACCTTAGGGAGACCCTCAAACTACTCTTATTTTATGTTGATATTGTGCAGTGAGGAAACTACAGTGTTTTTAGTTGGGGTGGCTATAGGGAATATACTTTCGAGCCTACCATTGCATAAATATTATCTCTAGTTAACCCCGTTTGAGCCTTTAACTTTTTTTTTTGGCTACTTCATTACAAACGTTTGCCTTTTTCTGAAATAATTCCCTCTTTTGAACCCGTCTCTCCTTGAATGTTAAGAATGAGGCTAAAAGCCTAAGTTGGGGGTGTCGGTATTAATTGGAAAATGGTGAAGATGTACAGTTTGTGTAGAAACATATAACTCAAAGTTGTTTAAATGAAGATACTCAAGCTCCAAAAGAAAATAATTGTGTGTGTATATATATATATATATATATATATATATATATATATATATGGAGTCCTGAGAAAATTAGAGAGATACTTTAAGATGGTTCTATGTTGGTAACTAGATGTCAATAAGGGTTATGTCGTTTAAAGAGAAGCAAAGTGCAAAAAGAAAAAGACAAATGTGAGTAGTGTTCAAGTAGGGTGTAGTCACTTGTATCCCAAATGTTATCCTACCCTTCCCTAAGCCTACATTGCAATCTTAAAAAGTCTTTATGGGATCTCCAATCGAATGTTCTTAAATAGGTGACGAACTAAAATAGGGTAAGCTTATGGCATGATATTTTATAACACTTGGAATTCTTTGGTTAGAGTGAGTGTCTTTGTGCATTTTTCCCTTTTGTTGTTGTTGTAAATATGATGATTTTGGGATTTTCTTTCTTGTCAGGGCACATGGATTATGATGGATTCGTGACATTGATATATTCCGAATTGAGTAAATTGAGAGTATGTAGTAGACTATTGCTTTTGAGTCATTTCTTGAGGCTTGGTTATTGTCACTTGATCATTTTGAAACACCATTGCATTCTTGAGATTGTTTTTAAATGAGGGAGTTATTTGGTTTAAGTTCACATGCTTGAGCCTAATTATTAGTACCAACCAAAGCCATAAGTATGGTGCTAAATTGGAGAATGTGATTTGTGAATGACAGTGATGCTACTTGTGCTTTAAATGGTAGAACCTCATTGAATTTTGTTTTTTGGTTTTGATTTGCTTGAGGTCTAGCAAAAGCTTTAAGTAGGGGGTGTGTAACGACCCGACTTGTCATTTTGAACATCTACGCTCCTTTCAACTATTTGAAGACTTGAATAGCTTCATATGATGTATTATGATGTGTATGAATATTCGGTTTTGTTTTCAGATGTTCCGAAAAATGTTCAGAAGAATGAATTTCATGTTAGAAGCCTTAAGTTGAAAGAGTTGACCAAATTTGACTTTTTAGTGTTCGGCCTCGGATCGGATTTTGATGATTCCATTAGGTCCGGATAGTAATTTTGGATTATGCCCAGAATTTAATTTGGATATTTCTAGAATATTTCGACATCGTTTCTTCAAGAATAAGTGGTACGAAATTAATAAAATGAGATCCTAATTCAGTTTTTATTGAAGCATTAGATCCGTATTTAAATTACGGAGCCATAGCAAAAAGAATCGTCGAATTCAGACATCATATGAGAGAGTTATGCCCATTTTTGTGTCGGGAAGGATTGCTATTTTTCTGGGGCAGAGGCAAATTGCAGGTATCAAATGCGATTTATAAGTCTCAGGTGTCAGATCCGATGTGCATGGACAGATTCTAAAACGGGGGTTTCGGGCACTTTTAACACATTTGGAGCTATGAAACTCGGATTAAAGCGATTTTTACTTTATGGATTGGGATAAGTGATTCTAACTCGGTTTTGGTTAAATTACACGAATCTATTAATGTTTTTTATCAACAAATTTAAAGGCCGAGTGTTGGTCAAATTTGAGTAATTTTGGTATGGTTGGACTTATGGTTGTAATTGTTACCGAGACATGGGCCCCACCATTGACTTTTGGTTGACTTTTCGAGTGGAGTTGGAAATTTTTATAAATATTTTAATTGTAAGTATTTGCATATATTTTGATTAATTTGCACGTTGTTTGACTAGTTTCGGATCGTTTGTCTTGGAATTGAGGAGATAGGAAGGCGTTCAGAGGTTGATACGCGCGGAATGAAATTTTTGGAGTATTGTTTAGCTTGCTCGGCCTCGGATTCAGCTTGTTTGAGGTAAGTACCGTTTCTAAACTTAGGGCCGAGGGTATGAACCCTGAATATACGTGTTATGTGATTTGTTTGGAGGTGACGCACATGCTAGGTGACAAGCGTATAGGCGTGCACTGTAGAAATGGTGACGTAATTGATTTTGTGGAATTTTGTAGTCAAATAATCTTGGCATTATCCATGCACTTTCATGTGTTAATGAAATTGAGTTGAGAATCATGTTAAAAATCATGCTGAGGCTATATGCCGGTATTATTGAGACCCACAGAGGTCGTATTGCTGTTGAATTATTTGCTTAAATTGTAATTTCATACTCAGTCATGTTCATCCACTTGACGTTAAATTTATTCGATAATTATGTTTCCCCATTGAATTTCCCACCTAGATTGGAGGTCGATTCACGAGGCAAGGGCGTGTTGGAGTAGAGATTTACACGGTTTGAGGTAAGTAACACTAATAAGTTTGGTTCTAAGGGTGTGAAACCCCAAATTTCATATTATGTAGTTGGTGTTGAGGTGACGTATGTGCTAAGTGACGGGCATATAGGCGTGTACCGTAAGAATTATGACTTGGTCGATTGCATGGAATTGACTTGTTGTTAAATCTTGTTGTTACCTGTATTTTCACTATGTGCTAAATCTATTAAGCTGTCAGTCGTGTTAGAAACCCTGCTTAGACTATATGATGGTACTATTGGGTCCCACAGTGGTCGTTCTTTGTTGTAGAACTAATTGCTTAATCAGTTAATTTGTATTCAGTCACAATAATAACTTACATATTATGTCTCAGTCTCTATTATCTTTACATGTTATACCATGTCATCATTATGGGTTGATTATCATCATTCTGGTGAGCCTGAGAGACTGGAGAGGTTACTGACTGAGTGGTGCTGAGGACCTATTGTGAGTAATATTTTATGGGATCGGGCTGCACGTCGCAGTAGGCTTTATTGATTGATGCCAGGATTTGGCTTATTATAGCACTTGGGCTGGATCGGCCCCTCCAGAGTCTGCACACCCACAGTGGGCACAATGCTAGCAATCATGACATTTGGGCTGGATCTGCCCTGTTTACTTGCATTTGGGCTGGATCTGCCCTGTTTATTTACATGTGGGCTGGATCTTCCCTGGGCTGGATCTGCCCAGTTATGTGTTAAGTTTTGTTGTGAAATCCGAAAGCATGTCTAAATTCTTGTTGAAAGCATGTCTAAATTTCTTGTACCTTCACTTGTAGAATATAAATATCTGAGATATCCTTGTTATATTTTCTGTAACTCTCTGTACACTTAAATGTTGAAAGTGGACCATAACAATTGGATTTGTCACTACTTTTAGTCCAAAGGTTAGATTTGTTACTTATTGAGTTGGTTGTACTCACGCTATACCTGCACATCGTGTGCAGATCCAGGTGCTTCCGATTCCGGCGGTTGTTGAGTTGCAAAGGCTAGACCTTGGAGATCATCGAGGTAGCTGTTTGGCGTTCGTATACCTTGACTCTCCTCCCTGATCTTTCAGTTTACTTATTTCGTTTTTACTTCCAAACAGTGTACTAGACTTTGCAAAAAAAATCATAGATGCTCATGTACTAAGTGACACCCTAATTTTGGGAAGAATTATGTATCGAATTGTGATTTCCCATCCTGTTTTAAGAGATTTTCCTTCATCTAAACTGTATTAGTATCTTTCAACTATTTAAAGTGTTGGAAATTTCTAAATGGTCGGCTTGCCTAGTACCATGATAGGCGCCACGACGGGTTGGTTTAGGGTCGTGAAATATAGGCTTTATTGTTATGGGATCGAGCTGCACGCCACAGAAGGCCAGATTGGCTTATATTAGTGTTTGGGCAGGATTCGCCCCTCTGGAGTCTGACATATCAGCAGTGAGTGCAGACACGATGACATATAAATATATACACGTACTTTGGTGAGGGGTTTACGAACCAGAGACCCGTATAGTGCTGAGTGATTTTTTGTGTGTGTATGTGTGATGAAGTGGGAATTTGAGGCAGATAGCTTGAGTATGTCGAGGGCGAGAGTGTCTAGGAATATCATCGCGAAATCATTTATTTGACATGCATACTTGGCATATAGGCATATAGATGCATTTTTGCTCATGCTATGCGGCATTGTGACATTCGTGGTATGACATGTACATTGACATATAGGCATAGAGATGTACTTTCCTCATGCCATTTGATAATGAAATTCTTTATTGTGGAAGAAAGTTTTTGGAAAAAATCACAGTTTTCAAATTTACTCATATTTTGGTGATTTGGTGAAAAGAACTGAGTTTTATTGTCATCTTTGAAAAACAATGTATATTTTTCCGAAAATTGCGAATGAACAGAGCATCATATCTTGAGTTATTACTTGTATTGTTTTATTTATGTTGTTATAAACTGTTTCCTGACTATTGATGATGGACACTGACTTTTGTCCAAGCTCGTCATTACTTTCAACTTAAGGTTAGGTTTGTTACTTATCGAGTACATGGGGTCGGTTTTACTTATACTACACTTCTGCACCTTGCATGCAGGATGCTGATGTAGCTGCGTACGGCGGGAGCAGAATCTGAAGATATACCTGTGTTCCAGTCATAGCTACCTCTTGTTCATGGTAGCTATAGAATTTTTAATCTGTTCATGTATATTTCAGATATATGTTGTATTTTATTTCATAGCAGCTTTGTAAATACTAAATCTTAGAAGCTCATGATTTGTACTACCAGCCCTTGGGGAGTGTATTAGAGTCAGATATCAATTGAATCGGATTGCTGTTATTTGGCTTACCTAGTGGTGAAGTTAGGTGCCACCACGACTAATTAGATTTTGGGTCATGACAAGTTGGTATCAGAGCTCTAGGCTCATAGGTACTATGAGTCATGAGCAAGTGTCTAGTAGAGTCTTGCGGATCAGTATGATACCGTCTATACTTATCTTCGAGAGGCTACAAGGCATTTAATATAAAATTCCCATCTTTTTTTCCTTATCGTACGACATTGATTCAGCTTGAAGCGTATCGCTTTGAATTCCTTCCACTCACTTGTATGTGTATGTGAACGCTCGGTACCAGTTGTGCATCGACGACTTGTGATTCTACGGACAAAGTTCGGTATGTGTTTTCTGTGTTTCGATGATGGGCCAGTTTGGAGGATTTGAGGCCAGGGTTAGACCGCGGCTTATGCTCGGTAGTTTCAGTTGTGAGAACTTGTGCGATTGGACTTATGCATCCGGTAGTATCCCTATGAGTGGAACTTATGGCTTGATGAGCGATTGAATGGCTATATGATGAGTATGGTGTGACTGTTGGATATGTTCAGATAGGTTGAATGTGACGAATAAAGTTTACTTGTGGCTCAAGAGTTTGCTATTAGGTACTTGATTTCTATCTGGATTTGACGTATAGTCTCGAGTTGTGAGTGTATTGAAGGATCTTTAACGTTGTTTAATTGTGGAAAAAATTAAACTCTCATGTCTTTTTGATGAGTTCGGACTTAGGGAGATTAAGTGATTGCATAATAATTGTGGCTGCGGAAGGGTATATCAAGATGCCAATTTTAGGCTAAGCATGTGGGTTATCTCATGCGGCGCAATCTACGGAGGTGCTCCTTATAATGTAGAGTGCAGAGTTTCTTTTCTACCAGTGGGGTGTATGTGTTGAGGTTTGAATTTGAATCTGGTTGAGAAAGTTGGCTTGACTGTCAAGAGAGTGGATGCAAGCTTAGGGGATGATTGTGGTATTTTATGGTTGGTGTTGCATGAGCTTGAGAAGAATTTTTGTTGAACTGACTGCGGTATTATGGCAGTAATAGAGTATGGGTATTGTGATTTATCGAGTGTTTTGTTCTATGGCTTCAAGCCAAATGAGGGAGCCTGCTATTAACAATTCAATTTCATGGTTATATGTTAAATTTTAGTTTTGGTCTGAAGCATAATTTTGGATCCGTTATGACTTGCGGAGGTTGAGATCGAGGATGACTCGAGTAAGGAAATTCCTGGATACGGGTTATATTGCACTTTATGAGCATATGAAAATCATGGGATGATCGAGTTGTTATTGTGAAGGATCTAGTATGCACAGAGTATAAATTTGATCGGTTGTGTTAAGGCAGGGTTACCTCTTTGAGCGTTATTGTGCTAATGGGGCACATGTCTTTCGGCCCATTTGGGCGGTACAATTTAGGTTTGAGCATAGTGGATGACTCTCGAGAGGGTTCAAATGGATTCAAAATGTAAATGTGGCCATTGAAAATTTTTCGTATTTGTATATCGCTAGAATCAGTTATTTACATTAGAGAAGTGTCAATTTGAGGGTAATTTAGAAGAAACTCGGAGAAAATAGGATGACTGGGTAGTAGGCTGGACCAGTATGGTAAAGGTATGCTCGATTCTTTTGGTAATTATGATGTGGTGAGACTTTACAAATGTTTTGGTGGCAATATTCTTGGGTTTGGTGACCTGCGTGGCTTGGTCGAGTTAGAGGAATTCAATTTTGATAGCTTGGTTATGTGCAGATGGATTTCAAAGTGTTCTTGATGGTTTCTACCATGGTTTGAACCAGATATTTTCTACCGGTATGGGGAACATGTTATGTATTGTGATTTCCTCTTGGAAGGAAGCAAGAGGAAGGTTTCTAACTAACCGGGTATGTATTTTGCTGGTGACTCGGAGTTGATAATGAGATTCTCGTGCTTTTCACATGATGACATGATAGATGTGGTGTGTTGTGCGGGATTAAGAATTACATGTACAAGATGGCAGTTTCGTCTTGAAGGGAAGGTCGCGAATTTTGGACAGAATGGTCAGTTTTAGATATTTAGATGAATGCTATAACTGCTCGGCAATTCCTGAGAAGGGTGCATTTCAGAAGGCGCATTGTGTTTTGAATTACGAATGTTTCATTAGTATTATGGTACTCACCAGGTTGATAGACTGCTGGTATTCGAATTTTTGCTATATGGCACAGAAGAATTATAGAAGTATTCCTCGTGGGATGATCATGCATGAAAGATGTGTTAGTCATTCGAGTGCTGGAGTTAGGACCAGTTACGATGATTCATGTGTTCTATGAATTTGGAGACTAGGATTTATCAGAAGCTTATTGTTTCCGGGTTGTAGTCTATTTGAGGTATGTATTTTATTTAAACTCAATGGAGGCACTCGTTGCGTTAATTATTTGCGATAGCTACACACTATGAGTGCGCATGTGTATGGGGTTTGAGCCCATGAGCGAGCACCGGAACAATTATTCGTGCTTGGGAAAATGCTTAGGCTATGATATGCCTAGAGTTGTCTGTTAAGCTTAAAGTAAAACGTTCTCATATTTGTACCTTTGTTGAGAACTATCTGAGCCATACTTGAGGTTACAAAAAGGCTAATTCCCTGAATAAACTTGGTAGTTACTAATTATGTGATAACCTGCCTATTTGAACTGTGACAGCACACTTAGCACATGCCTACACTATGGCGTGTTATTTATACCAGTCTAGGAGTGTGAGAATCTTACTTCATTATCATATACATGTGTACTTGTTTAATTGCTCATGTATGATTATTATTGGATTGGAGGCCTATGACCATGCCAGGCGATTTATATTATTAGCACGTGAGTTGTCCGTGCGGATCCAAACATTTATATTATTAGCACGTGAGTTGTTCGTGCAGCACGTGAGTTTTCCATGCGGATCCAAACATTTATATTATTAGCACATGAGTTATCCATGCGGATCTATATATTGATATTATTGGCACGTGAATTGCCCGTGCAGATCCATATATTGATATCATTGACATGTGAGTTGCCCTTGTCGCACGTGAGTTGTCCGTGCAGTGTGTGGAAACTATATTTCCTTGATCATTTATCTGATTTAATTGTCTTTCCTTTCCTCTACATGTTATGATATTATTTGAGCAGGTTATTTGAGGAATTGACACATGCACCTGCGGTTATTCTTTTCACGGAATTTTAGGGTTGGTTGTAAATATTGGGTTGTGTTGGGATTGCATGTCAATAAAGAGGTCGTGTTTGATGAGATAAGGTCATTGGACCTAGAATGGGCACTAGCAAGTTTGATTACGACGTGTTTGGAAGGATAATTGTAGAAATCGGATTAGATAATTGGCTATGGTACTTGTTGAACGAGGGAAAGCTCCCTGACTGGTTGAACTGATAAGTGGTTATGAGATTCCGCATGTTTCTTTCATTATCAGCAGTGTACGAAGGTTTTGGAACGAAGTTTTGTTTGATATGGGGTTTAATACTAGTACCAGGTTGGTTTTGAGTAGTTATTGTGATCGGGAATGGTGCTGCGAGTATGCGAGTATGTGAGTATGCGAGTTGTGTAGTATGTTATGTGATTATATCTGGGGTTATAGTTATGGCTTGATACAACTTGTTCAGGCTTATACAGTATGCAGATGTGAGATTCGAGTCTTTTAAGAAATTCTGGATGTTGGAAATTTGGCCCTAAGTTTTACAGACTAAGGTTAAAGTAATGATCTTCAATCATGGTGTTGTCAGGCCTATATGGAATAGGGTGACATGATATCACCCCCGGGTATGTGCGTGGTAAGGTGGAATAGTGATTTGAAGGTTTCGGAACAACTCTTGGCACGTTCGAGGATGAACGTATGTTTAAGTGGGGTAGAATGTAACGACCCGACTTGTCGTTTTGAACATTTACACTCCTTTCAACAATTTGAAGTCTTGAATAGCTTCATATGATGTATTATGACGTGTATGAATCGCTGGTTTTGTTTTCAGGTGTTTCGGAATATGTTTGGAAGAATGAATTCTATGTTGGAAGCCTTAAGTTGAAAAAGTTGACCAAATTTAACTTTTTAGTATTCGACCTCTGATCGGAGTTTTGATGATTCCTTTAGGTCCAGATGGTGATTTTGGATTTGGGCCTATGCCCGGAATTTAATTTGGATATTCCTAGACTATTTCGGCATCGTTTCTTCAAGCATAAATGGTAACACATTAAGAAAATGATCTCCAAATTAAGTTTTTATTGAAGCCTTAGATCCGTATTGAAATTACAAAGTCATAGCAAAAAGAATTGTCGAATTCGGACATCGTATGAGAGAGTTATGCCCATTTCCGTGTCAGGAAAGATTGCTGTTTTTCTGGGGTATAGGCAAATCACAAGTATCGAATGCGATTTATAAGTCTCAGGTGTCAAATTCGACCTGCCTGGACAGATTATAAAATGAGGGTTTCGGCCATTTTTAACACATTTGGAGCTATGGAGCTCGGATTGAAGCGATTTTTGAAGCGATTTTCACCATACGGATGGGAATAGGTGATTCTAACTTGGTTTTGGTTAAATTACACGAATCTATTATTGTTTTTATCTACAAATTAGTGTTTTGGGTTGAAAATTATAGAAAATTTCATTGACGTTAATTGAGGATTTGAAGGCCGTGTCTTGGTCAAATTTGAGTAATTTTGGTATGGTTGTACTCGTGGTTGAATGAGGGTTCAGATTTTGTAATTTTTGTCGGATTCTGAGATGTGTGGTTATGGTTGTTTAGCTTGTTCGGCATCGGATTCGGCTTGTTCGAGGTAAGTAACATTTCTAAGTTTGGAGCTGAGGGTTTGAACCCTGAATATACTGTTATGTGATTTATTTGGAAGTGACGCACATGCTAGGTGACGGGCGTGTGGGCGTTTACCATAGAAATTGTGACCTAATTGATTCTGTGGAATTCTGTAGTAAAATAATCTTGGCATTACCCATTCACTTTCATGTGTTAAAGAAATTGAGCTGAGAATTATGTTAAAAATCATGCTGAGGCTATATGCCGGTATTATTGAGACCCACAGAGGTCGTATTGCTATTGAATCATTTGTTTAAATAGTAATTTCATACTTAGTCTTGTTTATCCAGTTGTGAGGATATTTATGGGATCGAGCTGCACGCCGCAGCAGGCCATATATATATATATATATTGAGTTTATGGATCGGGATTGCACGCACGCCATAGTAGGCCTTATAGGCTTTATTGTTATGGGATCGGGCTGCACGCCCGCAGCATGTCAGATTATCTTATATTAGCGCTTGGGCAGGATCCACTCCTCCAGAGTCTGACATACCAACAGTGAGCGCAGGTACAGCGACATATAAATATATACATGTTCTTTGATGAGGGGCTTATGAGCCAGGCACTCGTACAGTGCTGAGTGATTTTGTGTATGTGTGATGAAGTGGGCATTTGAGGCAGACAACTTGAGTATGTCGAGGGCGAGAGTGTCTGGGAATATCATCATGAAATCATTTATTTGACATACATACTTTGCATGTAGGCGTAGAGATGCCTTTTTCCTCATGCTATGCGATATTGTGACCTTCATGGTCTGATATGTATATTGACATGTAGTCATAGAGATGTACTTTCCTCATGCCCTTTGATAATGAAATTCTTTATTGTGGAAGAATGTTTTTGGGGAAAAAATTACAGTTATCTCATTTACTCATATTTTGGTGATTTGGTGAAAAGAACTGAGTTTTATTGTCATCTTTGAAAAAAATGTATATTTTTTCGATAATTGTGAACGAACAGAACATCATATCTTGAGTTATTACTTGCATTGTTTTATTTATGTTGTTATAAACTATTTCCTGACTGCTGATGATAGACTCTGACTTTTGTCCAAGCTCGTCACTACTGTCAACCTAAGGTTATGTTTGTTACTTATTGAGTATATGGGGTCGGTTGTACTCATACTACACTTCTGCACCTTGCGTGCAGATGTTGGATGCTGATGTAGTTGCTTAAGGCGGGAGCTGGATCTGAAGATGTACCTGTGTTCCAGTCATAGCTGCCTCTTGTTCATGGTAGCTTTAGAATTTTTAATCTGTTCATGTATATTTCAAACATAGTTGTATTTTATTTCATACCAGCTTTGTAAATACTAAATCTTAGAAGCTCATGATTTGTGCTACCAGTCCTTGGGGAGTGGATTAATGTCAGTTAAATATTAATTGAATCGGATTGTTGTTATTTGCCTTACCTAGCAGGTGAAGTTAGGTGCCATCATGGCTAGTAGGATTTTGGATCATGATAGGGTATTGATGAGTGGTGATTTTACCATTTATTTTAGTCTCTTTTCTTTTGTTTTTTGTGTCCTTTAATTATAATATGAGGTTGATTATAGTGTGTATTGCTAGAATTTTAGGTACAATGAGTCTTGAAGAGAGTCGAGATTAAATGGAATGGAATTGAGCAAAAATGGCTGTATAAGTGATAAACTGCTCCCAGTGGTCTCGTACATGAGAGAGAATTACCTCTTCATGCGGACTCACATCTGCAAGTAACAGGCCACATTTGCGGAATATCCTGTCTTCGCTAAGATCACATCTGCAGTGGCAAATCCACGCCTGCGATGGCATTTTTGTGAGAAGTAGTCCGCTCCAGCGTACGCGCTTCTGCGCTTCATGGTCTGCTTTTGCGAAAATGCAAATATCTTCTCATCATCGCATCTGCATGTAGCATTCCGCATCTGTGGATTTGCACCTGCGATGATCCTTCCGCAGGTGCGGTCAACGGGCTCCAACTCTGGACAGACTTGGCAATTCACATTTTCTTCATTCCAAACCCACAAATACACGACCTAGCTTATTTGAAACACATCTTTTGCCAATCTATGGACATCTTTGACATCTCTTGACTAAAGAACACAAATTTTGGAGCTAGGGTTCTTGCATACACTTGGGTCTTGAAGATTTGAAGCTTTTGGTTGAGAATTTCTTATCCATTTATGTTCATTTCTTCATTTTCTTTCTTTGTATTGAATATCTAAGTGTGTAGTATTTTTTCCATCACTTAATTCTTGTTTATGCGAATATTCATATTTAAAATGTGGATTAAATATCTTGTCCTGCTTATGTATTGAACAATTTTTTTTATTATGAAGTGAGTTATTGTTTCTTTAATATTCTTGTTCATTAATTTTTTTCAAAGGGATTAGCTAACCCTAGGACTCGCCCATTCACTTCGAGTTAATTTTGGGAAAGATAATTTTGGGTTTGGGAAAGATTAATTAACAAGAACTTGAGGCGTTAACCCTAACTTTATACATTCTACCTAGGGATAGGATTGAACCACTTCTAGCCATATTCGGGTGTGCTTAATCTCTTAATTGTTTTAGGGATAATTCTATTAGGAGGTCTTGTTGGCCTTCAGAAGAAGCTAATATAGAATTATTACCTGAGGCTAATTAATATAAACTCGCTCATATTTGTAAAATTGTGAAATACATTGAATCATTACTTGAGTGTAATTCCCATTGCATCCATGCTTGTAGTCATTGATCATTTTACTCGCTTTCTAGGTTAGTTACATTTTCGCATTTAGACACAAATATTTTCTCGAAACCATTCTAAGTGTTTGGCCTAGCATATTAAGTGATAATTCTCTTACGCGCTTAATCGTCTACATATTGTTCTCTGTGTGATTTGTTCCCGACTCATAGTTGGGTATATTATATTGCATGTGACCGTGTCCATTTACTTTTAGTAGTGGATTTGGACGTCATCAAAATTGGTGGTGGTTGTGGGGTAGATACTTTATTTGTACTTTGATGCTTAACTTGTACACTTATCGGGCTTATGCTTTTGTATGGAT
This sequence comes from Nicotiana obtusifolia, assembly GCA_002018475.1. Classification (NCBI taxonomy): domain Eukaryota; kingdom Viridiplantae; phylum Streptophyta; class Magnoliopsida; order Solanales; family Solanaceae; genus Nicotiana; species Nicotiana obtusifolia. The sequence continues at coordinate 81,742 of MCJB01008923.1, forward strand.
ATTGTGTGCCCTTGCCGGGCTTGTTCTATTATTTTTTATCATGTGCCTTTGCCGGTCGTAGTTTGTGATTAGTGATATAATTGCGGATTAGTCGCTTTTGTTATTCTATTTTAGTTTTCTTTATTTATTTATTTTCTTAGTAGCTTTTAGTTTATGTTATTTTTATTCCTTTAGTATTGGTTTCTTTTGTTATTGTATTTTCTTTAGTAGATTTTAGTTATTTTATTTTTTGTTCCTTTTAGTTTTAATTTTATTTTATTTTGCAGTTTTTAGTTTATATTATTTTTATCTCTTTAGTAGTAATATACTTTTCAATTAATTTCCTTGGGTTTTCTTTATGCTATGGTTCTTTCCCGAGGAATATCTTTGTGTTGAACCAGGTGACTTTTCCTACGATGGATGGTGTGACAACTTTCTTAAGGGAATTAGTCTTGTTTTGTTATGTGGAGACTTTTGGACTTTCTGGTATTAATAAAATTAGTCTCTTGTATGCGAAGTGTGAATTAAGAATACCCCTCCAAATTTTGGTTGTAAATCGAAAAAGTAAGTTGCATGGGGAAGAATAATTTTTGTGATAACTTTTTGGCTCATCTGGTGACTCTTTGCCCACTAGTTGGCATGATAATATTTCTCTAATTGTTGTTATTAAAAAGTGAAATTGATCCGTCTTGATTAGTTCATGTGCCATGTGTATTCGTTTTTGTTAAAAAGAATTCTTGTGTTTGCTTTTATCATCTAGAACGTGCCTGATTGGTCTTTCAATGCTAATGTTAATTATGTTTGGTTGGAGGGATGACCTCAGTCATTCTTTGTGATCTTTGCAAAAGCCTCTTTATCCTTTCAGGACTACCATTCCATAAATATTATCACTAGTTAGTCCCATTTGAGTCTTTAACCTTTTCTTTGACTACCTCATTACAAACCTTTACCCTTTTATGAAATAATTCCCTCTTTTGAACCCGTCCCTCCTTGAATGTTGAGAATGAGGCTAAAAGCCTAAGTTGGGGGTGTTGGTATTAATTGGGAAATGGTGAAGATGTACATTGTGTGTAGAAACATATACCTCAAAGTTGTTTATATGAAGATACTTAAGCTCCAAAAGAAAATAGTTCTGAATATATATGGAGTCTTGAAAAAATTAGAGAGGTACTTTAAGGTGGTTCTATGTTGGTAACTAGATGTCAATAAGGGCTATGTGGTTTAAAAAGAAGCAAAGTGCAAAAAGAAAGATAAATGTGAGTAGTGTTCAAGGAGGGTGTAATAGCTTGTATCCCAAATGCTTATCTTACCCTTCCCTAAGCCTATATTACAAGCTTGAAAAGTCCTTATGGGATGTCCAACCGAATGTTCCTGAATAGGCGACAAATTAAAATAAGGGGCAAGCTTATGGCATGATATTTTGACACTTGAAATTCTTTGTTGAGAGTGAGTGTCTTTCTGCATTCGTCCCTTGTGTTTTTATTGTAATTAGAATGATTTTAGGACTATCTTTTTTGTGAGGGCACATGGATTATGATGGATTGGTGACATTGACAAATTCTGAATTGTGTAAATTGAGCATATGTAGTAGACTAGTGCTTTTGAGTCACTTCTTTTGGCTTGGTTATTACCACTTAATTATGTAAAACTCCATTGAATTCTTGAGATTGTTTTAAATGAGGGAGTTATTGGGTTGAGATTCACATGATTGAGCCTAATCATTAGTACCAACCAAATCCATAAGTGTTATGCTTAATTGTAGAATGGTAGAGCCTTATTGAATTTACGGTTTTGGTTTGCTTGAGGACAAGAAAAAGCTTTAAGTTGGGGGGTGTTGATTAGTGGTGATTTTACCCTTTATTTTTTTCTTTTTTCTTTAGTATTTGTATCTCTTAACTATAATATGAGGTTGTTTATGGTGTGTATCGCTAGATTTTCAGCTAAATAATGTCATGAAGAGAGTTGAAGTCAATTAAAGTGGAATTGAGCAAAAAAGAGTTAAAGAAATACAGAATCCTTCAGTGATTTCGCATCTGCGAAACACTGTTCACTTCTGCGAGCTCGCCTCTGTGAGTAGAGGGTCGCATATGTGGAATATAGCAACCTTCCACTAGGATCGCATCTGCGATCGATAATCCGCATATGTGGAGTCGCTCCTGCGGCGACATGTTTCGCATCTGTGGAGCAAGCAACTCCCCACAAGTTTTGCAGCTGCGAATGAAAGTCCGCTTTTGCGCAGTCGCACCTGCGATGATTTATTCCGCAGGTGCGGTCAATGGGCTTCAGCATGGGTAATCTTAGCATTTCATATTCTCTCCATTCCAAACCCACAACACACGATCTAGCTTATTGGAAACACATCTTTGGCTTATTTTCAGTCTCTTGACAAGAGCAGACAAGTTTTGGAGCTAGGGTTCTTACACACACACTTAGGTCTTGAAGATTTGGAGCTTTTGGTTGAGAATTTCTTACCCATTTATGTTCATCTCTTCATTTCATTGCTTTGTATTGTATATCTAATTGAGTTCCAACACTTGAGTCTTGTTTATGAAGTGAGTTATTCTTTCTTTAATTCTTGCTCTTTAATGTTTCCAAAGGGATTCGCTAACCCTAGGACTCGCCCATTAACTTCGAATTGATTTTGAAAAATATAATCTGGGGTTGGAAAAGATTAATTAACAAGAACTGGAGCCATTAACCCTCACTTTATAGATTCTACCTAGGGAGAGGATTGAACTACTTGTAGCCATATTTGGGTGTGCTTAATCTCTTAATTTTTTTTAGGGATAATTCAATTAGGAAGTCTTGTTAGTCTTTGGAAGAAGCTAATATAGAATTATTACCCGAGGCTAATTAACATAAACTCGCTCATATTTTGGTTTAGCATAATAAGTGATAATTCTCTTACATGCCTAATCGCCTACGTATTGTTTCTTGTGGGATTCGACCTCGACTCATAGTTGGGTAAATTATATTGCATGCGACTGTGTCCATTTACTTTTTAGTAGTGGATTTGGATGTCATTGTATCTCGGTTGCAGAATTATTGGGTGCTCTAGAGGAAATACAATGAATTATTGGCTTTTGGACGGTGTGGTTTATACTACGGTCTTGCGCAGCGAGTTTTGACTTAGGATCATTGTGTACCAACAAGGGAAAGTGTTGATCTGAAGGCAAGTTGGGGAGGATTCGAAGAAATAGGTCAGCTTGATGGTGTTGGGTCAGCATAAAACAAAGGTAACTGGTTCTTTTGGTGTGGTAATGCTTTACCAGCATTCTATGGTAATACTCTTGGGTTTGACAACTTGTATGACTTGGTTGAGTTGTGGACGTTCAGTTTTGATGGCTTGGTGGTGTGTGGACTGGCTTCTAAGAGTTCTTGATAGTGTCGACCACGACTTGAGCTAGATGTTTACGATTTTCGCCTGGATGGGGTCACGAGTTCTAGACAACATGGACGATTTCAGATTTTTAGAAGAATTCTAGCATTATTTGTTATCACCTAAGAAGGGTGCGCACTCCAGAAGGCGCACTGATTTTGACTTGTAGATGCTGACTGGTATTACGGTAATCGTCTGGTTGATCGACTACTGATGTCCAGATTTTGCTTTGTGGCACGAAGGAAGTTTAGAAGTACTTCTCGTGGGCTGACCATATGTGAGGAATGTGTCAGCTATTTGAGTAGTGTTGTTATGATCAGATTTGGAAATTCTAGTACTCTAGGGATTTGAAGACTAAGAGGGTTCTCGAGGCAGATTATTCCATGGTTGTGAATGGTCAAGGTATGTTAAGAGGCTGGCAACTGATGGTATGTACTATAATTATGTTAATGTGGGATATTCGAAGGCTATCTACCTACTTCGGAAGAATAAGAATTAATTTGGAGGCTATTAGTAGTCTAATAAGGATGTGTGTCCTAAATCGGGTCAGATTTATCTACTCAACACAGTTATTGTGGATGGGTATGTTATCGGTTAGGGTGGATCAGATTCGCGTTCTTATATGTTTCATGTGTTACTCTCCTATGCTGCGATGGTTGTGATCTGTTGGTTATCTGCACACCGATGCGGTTATGTTTGGGCGAAATTCGAGCGAGATTGCTCTTGGGGTGTTGAATTGTTGATTGTGCCTTGGTTATGGTCTTCCTATTTCTGGTATATAGTGATATCCATATCTCATAGTTATGGTCGCGTGCTTCGTGTGTTTGATGTTGATATGCTTATGGTTGTTGATTGTGAGTATCATGGCTCGACGTATTCCAGGTGGACCCGTGTCGGATTTGGTCATGCATCTCAGCAACGTGATGCTAGGATATGATCCTTTGTTCTTACTTCGTGTGTTATGTTTCCCCCTGTGTGGTGGATTAATTTCATTGCGCTTCGTGGTTTGGTATCTGTTGAGCAAGCAGGGTGATTTTTTCATTTCTATTCTCTTTCCATCAATGGGTTTATTTGAGTTATTGTTCGTTGGTACATGGTATGTGACTCTAAGTAGGATTTGTGTGACAGGTCGGTCGAGTAGTTTGTACTAGATGAGGTGAGGTTATTGGATTGTACAGCTTGTTCAGAGTTATGTGGTGCATAGCTGCAAGAATCAGGTCATATAATAAATTTTGAATGTTGGGGATTTGGGTTTTAAGGTTTATGGACTTAGGTTGAAGTAAGGACCCGCCATTAGGTGGTGTTGTCGGGCTTATATGGATTGAGGTGATATGAGATTACCCATAGTTATGTGTACGGTAAGGATATATGGCGATTTGATGGATTTGGAACGATCTTGGCACGTTCGTGGATGAACATGTGTTTAATTAGGGAGAATGTAATGACCGGACCGGTCTTTTGAGTTTATTCATTTCACTCGGTAGTTTGAGACTTTGAGTAGCTTCATATTATGTATTGTGACTTGTGTGTATGGTTGGTTTGAGTTTTCGAGCAGTTCGAGATTGATTTGGAAGAATGATTCTCGTTTTAGAAGCTTTAAGTTGGAAGAGTTGACCAAGGTTTGACTTTTGGGTAAACGAATTCGGAATCGGGTTTCGATTATTCCAATAAGTTTGTATGATGATTTTGGACATGTCCAAAAAATTTGGTTAAATTACGATGAGTTTTGGATAAGTTTGGGTTGTATGGTGATTGTTTTCGGTTTCCACGTCGACTTGAGCATAAAGGTTACAATATTGAGAAAACGACCTTTGATTCGTGTTTCAACCAAACCATTATATCATTATCGTAATTTTGGAACCATAGCAACTGAAATCATCAAGTTTGACATCGTATGAGGAAATTATGATCATATTACTAAGATTTGTGTTGCTAGGTTTTTAGATTAATTACGAAATTGCCACTGAATTCGTATTTAAAAATCTGCATTATTTCCAAATATTGAAACCAACATATGTCCTTCTTTATAAGGTCAAATGAAGTGATTCAAAAATATAACTTGATTGGAATTTCACGAGGAATCCATTGGAGGAATCAAAAATGAGTTTCGGGATTGTTTGGCACAAGAAACGAGGCAGAACAGCTAGGCATTTTTGGCTATTAATGTTGTTGGAGTTTTTTTCATCTTGAAAGTTTGGGATTGGGAGCACTCAAGGATGTTCTACAAGTTTCTCCATGGGGTAAGGTCTAAACCATAAGCTAAGTATTTTTCTTTGATTAATTCTCTTAGTTTAAGCTTTAATCCATGATTTTAATTGAATACTCATTTAATTCTTTAAATCAAGATCTAGGGTCATGTCCTAATTTTAAAAAAATTTAAAATGAGTAAAGGCGTTATTTCCGATTTCTTTTGGGGTTTTGTTCTCCTATATTAGGAGAACAACATACTCAAATTTGGCGAGTTTTGAAGCAGTATTTCGAGAGATATGGGACCCAACTAGTGTGGGTTGGACTCTCGGGTTATGAACACCCATGAACGATGTTTTGGTTAACTGGTTGAGCTATCGTACTTCGATTGTGCCGGTTTTCGTTCGTGTGAGCTTGTATTAGTACGAGTTTCGCTCGGGTAAGCTTGGATTCGGAATCCAAGGTGGGCCCGGCATTGACTTTTGTTGACCTTTTGGGAAAAATGTAAAAATTGTCGCTTCATTTATTGTAATTGGTTTCTCTTGTATTGTCTGATGTTATTAAGTCATTTTTTTTAGATTTGAGCCGTGTGGAGGCGAATTTTAGGAGAAAAACTATTTCGGAGGGTTGAGTTGGCCTAGTTGAAATTTAAGTATCATGCCTAGCTTTATATGGGGGAAACTACCCTTAAGATTTGGGTTGATTGTGCGATTTGTGTTATGTGAAAGCCGTGTACGCAAGGTGATGAGTGGGTACACGAGCTATATGTGATATTTGACTGGTTTAGGATTATCTAGGCTCTTTTCATGCTTTTAATTGAATTGTCATAACATGTCATATCTCTCATTGTTAATCTACTCTCACATGCTCTATTTAACATTGTTAGCACTTGTCCTACCTCTTACTTGTTATTTTGCTCTTATGTGCTTTAGTTGAAGTTATTGTCTTCCTTATTGTCTTGTTACCTCTTAATTGTTGAATCAATTTTATTTGAAGTTGTTATTTCGTAGAATATCATCTTGTTGAGTTATAACTATTGAAGTTATAATAGCCGTTATCACATTGAGGCGAAGTTGTTAATGAGATATCTTTCCTTGTTGAGCATTGTCATTCATTTTGTTATTGTTGAAATTTTTGTACACATTGAAGTTGAGCAATGTGCTATTTGTTGTGAAAATATTGGTGTTGTTGACTTTGTGGCAAGTTGTGGCATGTGGGCACTTGTGGTGCGAGTTGTGATTGTGTTGTGATATGGATATGCATGCGGTGGTATAAGGCTAGGGGTTGATACGCGTGTTGCTAGTAGGGGAGATAAGGTGGGCTAAAAGGCGTGTAGCTATTCGGGATAAAAATTATTTTTAGAATTAAATGTAAGGCTCACGCGGTGATGTAAAGAAAGATTGTGATTGAAATTGTGAAATGTGAATGCGAGGCGATACCTCGATTGTGATTTTCATTGCACATTTCATGTTGGAACAACTTGTTGATTTAAACAATCATTGATCTTCCTTCAATCATTCATCCGCATTTTGATTGTATTTAGTTATTCGTTGTTATCTTGGTGTTGGAATGATCGTGGTTTCTTGTGTGAGTCATGCATTCTACATGATTTGTTGTGTTGCTTTAACATGCCAGTGTGTGCCTTCGTTATAGCTTGGTGAGTTGATTGTCAATGTGAATTTAATTGAGTGGAGTCACTATATCATATTCTGTTGAGTTTTTGGTAACATAATGGTTTAAATAAACGAATTACTAACATGATTTATTCTATGTGCCTCTTAAATTATCTCACACAATGCCTTATTATTCTAAATGGTTATCACACTTTCACTATGATTGGGTTCTCAAATTATACACATTGCCCTGTTAGATGTTTACCTTAATTAAAATTGTTATCATATTTTTCTTTAACAAGTCCTATATTTAATTCGTTAATTTAAGTTATATTTATATTTTTCTTTGATTATAAATGATACATTAACTTAATTTTTTTGATTTCTAAACTAAACCCATCTTATACTCTGTTTTGTACAAATTGTATATTATTTTACATTACTTGATTTCTAAACTAAACTCATTATTTCATTTGACAACTTACCTTATTCAAGATTGATATTATGTTTTATGGTGTCTAAATATATCTTTCTTTCATCTAAATTAATATTGTCCGGTTTCAAAGTACATGGTAGCACATGGACTTTGCCGTGCGAAGGTGATTGTTAGTGTGGGCACGAGGTGCCATATGTGTAAGATTTGAAAATTGTGGTTCATGACTTGTGGTTTATAAGATGTGGTGCCTCCGGGTAATTCTGGTTGTAAGTCCATGCATTAGGAGCGATTTGATTATTTGAGTTGTTATCCATTTTTTTCTTATTTGAGTTCATTTACATCTCATCGATGCTCCGATTATATTGTTTCTTTATTACTCATTTACTACTTGCTGCCATTTATGTTTCTATTACTTCATTATTGGTTGTAAATCAATAGTTTTTCCACTGTTGGTCTTACACTGATGTTCTTGCCATTGTTAGCGTATGTATATCTTGAACAAGTTTCTATGTCTAGTAGGTGTCTTGGCCTGGCCTCGTTACTACGCTACCGAGGTTAGACTCGATACTTACTGGGTATAGTTGTGGTGTACTCATGCTACACTTCTGCACATTTTTCTGCAGATCCAGGCATTCTGATTGTGTTGTTGAGAGTTGCATCTGCGACACGGGAGAATTCAAGGTATACCTGTTTGACGTTCGCAGGCCTAGAGTCACCATCTTACTTCATTATGCTACCGTTAAATTGTAATTTAAAAGAGTATTGTGTTTAGAAATTCTAGTGTGGTTTAGTAGTGCTTATGACTCCGTACAACCGGTTTTGAAAAATGTATAACTATTGGCCGCTTGCGGCTATGTATGTCATTTGATGAATTATGATAAATGATTAAATAGTTCAATTCTGTTATTAAATTAGCATGTGTTAGGCGTACCTAGTCTTAGACACTAGGTGCCATCACGTCATCCTAAGGAGGTAAATTTGGGCCGTGACAAGTTATACATTTAATGGCTTATGATAAATGATTAAATAGTTCAATTCTGTTATTAAATCCGCATGTGTTAGGCTTACCTAGTGTTATAGACTAGGTGCCATCACGACATCTTAAGGTAGGAAATTGGGGTCGTGACAATTGTGTAGTGTGATTAAGAGGGAGGGATTACCACTTGGCCCATCTCATCTATAAAGATTGTCACCTGGAATGTGAGGGGAACAAATAAGATATATATGAACACGAAGTTAAATGTATTTTTGCAAGAGAACAATATAAATTTGATAGTCTATAGTGGAAACGGGAAGTACAATAGGCTGTAGCTTAGAAGATTATGAATAAGATTGTACCCAGATGGGGGAGATGTACAAACTATGAATCTAATAGTAAAGGAAGGGCTTAGATTCTTTGGGATCCTATTTGTGTGCAATTACGTGTGATTAATAAGCAATCCCCAACTCATACATAGCAACATCCGCAGGGTAGATAATAATGTGAGTTTTGCATTCACTGTAGTCTATGATTTACATATAGTAGGGGACATAAAGGAGCATGGAAGGCAATATACTTGGACTACTCCAATGCAATTTTAAACATGGATGACAGAGTCAATGGGTGCCCTATTCATGAAAATAAAATCAAAGACTTAAGAGATTTCCTAAGTGCCACTGGTATAATTGAAATAAAAGCAGTTGGAAGGCAATACACGTGGACAAATAGCCAACTCCATAGCATAATATATAGAATTTTGGTAAATGTAGAATGGATGGACTCCAATCGTCTATAAGAAGAATGATTATGGATCCACTATTTTCTGATCATACCTTTTTATGTGTTAAAATGCAGCATAGTTTTGGGAAAGGGTTAAGTCCATTCAGGTTCTTTAACTTCATTGCTAATCAAGTAGACTTCTTGGATGTGGTAAAGGATGGTTGGTTGGAACAAGTAAATTGTGTGAGCATGAAAGGCATATAGAAAATGTTGAAGGTGATTATGCAAGGGCTAAAGAAACTAAACACTAACCATTGCCTAAGTATTGATATCAAAGTAGCTGCAGATCATAGAAGAACAAATGAGAGATCATAGAAGCTTAGATGCTTAGTATGAAGTGGAAAGGAAGCTTAGATTAGACCTGAAAAAATAGGGGCTTATAGAAGAAAGTATAGCTAAATAGAAAGACAGGAATCAGTGGCTAAGGCTAGGGGATCCAAATACTTCCTTTTTTTATGCTTCAATGAAGACAAGCATAGTACAAAGTAGGACAAACAGTCTGGTAAAGGAAAATGGCCAATTAATTTAGAAAGAAGAGGCAATTACTGAAGAAATTCTTGGATTCTACAAGCAATTTCTAGGGACAAAAGCTACTAGGATCCCTGCCATAAATCCCGAGGTGATGAAAGATGGACAAATTTTGAATAGGGAGCAATAATTGAAGCTAACTCAAACAAATTTTGAATAGGGAGCAACAATTGAAGCTAACTCAAACTGTAACTAGGCAGGAGATCTCTGAAGCTTGAAGAGACATTGATAATCAGAAGGCACCAGGGTATGATAACTACAACGATTTATTCTTTAAAAAGTAATGGAGTATAACAGGAAATAAGGTAACAGAAGCTATTCTTCAGTTTTCTGAATCATCTAAACTGTATAAGGCTATTAATTGCACTTTAGTAATAAAATAATCCGACCAGTCGTTTTGAGTATTTACGCTCCTTTCAATTATTCGAAGTCTTAGATAACTTCATATGATGTATTATGACGTGTATGAATCGTCGGTTTCGACATTCAGGTGTTTCGGACTTTGTACGGAAGGATGAAGTTCATGTTTGAAGCTTTAGGTTGGAAGAGTTGATCAAGTTTGACTTTTGTCCAAACGACTCCGAAATGGAATTTTGATGGTTCTAATAGCTCCGTATAGTGATTTCGGACTTAGGAGTGTGTATGGATATTTATTTTGAAGTCCGTAGTTGAATTTAGCTTGAAATGGCGGAAATAAGAAATTGAAAGCTTGTGAGTTTGACCGGGAGTTGGATTTATTGACATCGCGGTCGGAATCCAATTTAGGAAATTTTCATAGGTCCTTCATGTCATTTATGACTTGTGTACAAAATTTGAGATCAATCGGACTTGATTTGATAGGTTTCGACATCGATTGTAGAAGTTGGAGTTCGTTGGTTTTCATTAGGCTTGAATTGGGTGCGATTCATGTTTTTATTGTTGTTTAATGTAATTTGAGGCATCGACTAAGTTCGTATGATGTTTAAGGACTTGTTGGTATATTTGGTTGAGGTCCCGGGGGCCTCGGGTAGATTCCGGATGGTTAACAGATCAAAATTTGGACTTGAAATATTGCTGAAAATTTTGCCTTCTGGTGCAATCGCACCTGTGGAGTTTTGCCCGCATGTGTGAGCTCGTAGAAGCGATGCTTGAAAGGGTAGCGGTCGCAGGTGCGCACGGAGGACCGCAGAAGCGGACTCGCACCTGTGACGAGTCGATCGCAGAAGCGAAAAGCTAGAGGGGAGGATTGCTTCTGTTGAAGCGGGCTTCAGGTCGCAGAGGTATGCCGCATAAGCGGCTTAATTCTTCGCAGAAGCGAATACGCCTAGACAGAACCTATGATTCGTGGTCTTTGGTTTCTTTCTTCATTTTCGGATTTTGGAGCTCGGTTTTGGCGACTTTGGAGAGGAATGTTTCTACACAACTTGGGGTAAGTATTCTTGACTCACTCGTGATTATATTTCACGGATTAATCTTAATTTTTGGTGTATGATTATTGAATTTTCAAGAGAAAACTAAGGAATTTTCTATAATTCTGTGAAACAAATTTTAAGTTTTGAATACCGATTCGGAGTCATATTTTACTGAAATTTGCATGGTTGGACTCGTAATTGAATGGATCGTCAGATTTTGTGAGTTTCTTCGGGTTCCGAGACGTGCGCCGCACTGTCGAATTTTCAAACGGAGTTTGAAATTTTTTTATAAATTGTTAATTTTAAGCATTGAGTACATGTTGATTAACTTGCACGTTGTTTAACTAGTTTCGAATTGTTTGTCTTGGAATTGAGGAGATGCGAAGGCATTCGGAGGTTGATACGTGCGGAATGGAATTTTTGGAGTATTGTTTAGCTTGCGAGGTGTCGAATTCGGCTTGTTCGAGGTAGGTAACATTTTTATACTTGGAGTTAAGGATATGAACCCTGAATATACGTGTTATATGATTTGTTGGAAGGTGACGCACATACTATGTGACGAGCGTAGTGTGCACCGTAGAAATTGTGACATAATTAATTTCGTGGAATTTTGTAGTCAAATTATCTAGGCGTTATCCATGCACTTTCATGTGTTAAAGAAATTGAGCTGAGAATCATGTTAAAAATCATGCTGAGGCTATATGCTGGTATTATTGAGACCCACAGAGGTCGTATTGCTGTTGAATTATTTGTTTGAATTGTAATTTCATACTCAGTCATGTTCATCAAGTTGTGAGGATATTTATGGATCGAGGTTTTACAACCCTGCAGGCCCTATAAGCGTTATTATTATATGGATAGGGGCTGCACGCTGCAGCACGCCCTATTGGCTTTATTATTATATGGATCGGGATTGCATACCGTAGCAGGCCGTATAGGCTTTTATTACTATTGAATCGGGCTGCACTCTGAAGCAGGCCAGATTAGCTTATTATAGCACTTGGGCTAAAGGAGCCCCTCCAGAGTCTGCACCCCCCACAATGAGCGCAGATGATATTATATTTGGGATGGATTTCTTGGGCATGGAGTTGCCGTATTTATTTATAATTGGGATGGACTTCCATGGGCATTGAGTTGCCTTATTTATTTATATTTGGGATGGACTTCCCTAGGCATGGTGTTGCCTTATTTATTTATATTTGAGATAAATTTCCCTGGGCTGGATTGGCCCTATACAGTAATAAATGACTGACTGTCAGTTGCATTTTATATTGAGGGATGGATCTTCACTGGGCTGGATCAGTCTCGCTTAGTACTGAGTGATTGAGTACTCTAAGAGTGTGAGTACGCGAGATTGTCGTTTTAGTGCATCACATGCAGCATGTACACTAGCATGTAGATATAGAGATGCCATATTTCTCATATCATTCAAACTTGGTCTATTTTTTATTGTATTAAGATTAACTGTTGAATTGGAAAGCATGCCTACATTTTTGTACTATTATTCCTATATTGGACTGTACCTGTTGAACTCGTCACTACTTTCAGCTTAAGGTTAGGTTTGTTACTTATTGAGTACATCGGGTCGGTTGTATTCATACTACAGTTCTACACCTTGCGTGCAGATGTTGGATGCTGATGTAGCTGCGTACAGTGGGAGCTGGATCTGAAGATGTACCTGCGTTCTAGCCATAACTGCCTCTTGATCTTGGTAGCTTTAGTATTTCAGATATGTTCATGTATATTTCAAACTGATGGTATAGTTTATTTTAAACCAGCTTTGTAAATTCTAATTCTAAAAGCTCATGATTTGTACTAATAGTCCTTGGGAAATGTGAAAATAGTTGTGTTACCATTTATTTTCTTTGTAAATCTCATAAACTTGGTTAATTTTTAATTGGCTTACCTGATGGGTTGGGTTAGGTGCCATCACAACTAGTTGGATTTTTGGTCTTGACAAGTTTGTATCAGAGCTCTAGGTTCATAGGTTCTACAAGTCATGAGCAATTGTCTAGTAGAGTCTTGCAAATCGGTATGATGATGTCCATACTTATATTCGAGAGGCTACATGGCATTTAGTATAAATTTCCCATCTTTCTTTCTTTATCGTCCGGCATTGATTCAGCTTGAAGCGTATTGCTTTGGATTCCTTCCACTCATATGTATGCGTATGTGAACGCTCGGTATCAGTTGTGCATAGACAGCTTGTGATTCTATGAATGAGGTTCAAGATATGTATTCTATGATTTGGTGATGGGCCAGTCCGGAGGACTTGAGTCCAGGTTTAGACCACAACTTAGACTCGGTAGTTTCAGTTGTGAGAACTTGTACATTCGGACTCATATATCTGGTAGTGTCCCTGTGAGTGGAATTTGTGGCTCAATGATTGGTGGAATGACTAAATGATGATTATGATGCGACTGCGGGATGCGTTCAGACGGTTTGAATGTGATGAGAAGGGTTTCTTGAGATGTAAAAAGGGCCATTGGGTGCTTGATTTTCGTCTTGACTTGATGTGTAGTCTCGAGTTATGAGTGTGTTGAAGGATCTTTCACGTTGTTAAATTGTGGGAAAAATTAAATTCTCATGTCTTATTAATGATTTTGGACTCAAAAAGATTAAGTGATTGCGTAGTAATTGTAGATACGAAAGGGTATAGCAAGATGCCAATTTGAGGCTAAGCAGGTAGGATATCTCCTACGGAGTAATCTACATAGGCGTGTTCCTTATAATGTTGTGTGGGGTGTTTCTTTTCTACCAGCGGGGTATATGCGTTGAGATTTGAGTTTGGGTTGGTTGAGAAAGTTGACTTGACCGTCATGAGGATGAAGGCGAGATTAGTGGATGATTTGAGGTATTTTATGATTTGTGTTACTTGAGCTCGTGAAGAATTTTCGTTGAATTGACTGCGGGATTATGACAATAGTAGAGTATGGGTATGATGAGTTATCAGATGTTTTGTTATATGGCTTTGAGCCAAGTGGGGGAGTCTGCTATCTACAATTTGATTGCATAATTATGTGTTGTATTGGTTTTGGTCTGAGGCATACTTGTGGATTAGTTATGACTTGCAGAGGTTTAGATCAAGGATGACTCGAGTAAGGAAATTCCTGAATATGAGTTATATTGCACTTAATGAGTATATGAAAATCATGAAATGGGTGAGTTGTTATTTGTGAAGTATGAATTCAATCGGTGGTGTTAAGGCAGGGTTACCCTTTTGAGTGTTTCAAAGCTAATGAAGCACGTGTATTTCGGCCCATTTGGGCAGTGCAATTTAGATTTGAGCAGAATGGATGACTCTTAAGAGTGTTCTAATGGATTCAAAATGTATATGTGGCATTTGAAAAATTTTCGGATTTGTATATCGTTAGAATTAGTTATTTACATTAGATGGTGCCGGGACTTGCGGTAATTCTATAAGACAATGGGTTCTACATTTCAGTATAAGAATGGTAAAAAGAACAATTTTAAATTCACATAAGGTCTTTTTGGTTGTGGTACTTATGGGGGTGCTTAAGAAGAATACAGTGGCTTATGGGTTTTAGGCGGTGTGGTTTTATGTTAGGATATCTTGTAGTGAGCTTTTGGCAAGGATCGTAGTGTTCTGACAAGGATAAGTGTCAACTTGAGGGTAATTCAGAAAAAACTCGGAGAAAAGAGGATAACTAAGTAGTAGGCTAGACCAGTATGGTAATGGTATTCTCGGTTCTTTTGGGTACTTATGATGTGGTGAGGCTCTACGAGTGTTATGTGGCAATACTCTCAGATTTGTCAACCTGCATGGCTTGGTAGAGTTAGGGGGATTCAACTCTAATAGCTCGGTTATGCGCAAATGGGTTTCGAAGAGTTCTCGATGGTTTCTACTACGGTTTGAGATGGATATTTTCTACCGGTGTAAGGAACATGTTGTGTACTATTATTTCCTCCCGGATGGGAGTAAATGGAAGGTTTCTAACTAACTAGTTATGTATTTTTCTGGTGACTCAGAGTGTTAATGAGGTTCGCGTGTTTTCATATAATGGCCTAATAGAGTATACAATTCAGTTTTGAAGGGATTGTCATGAATTCTTAGACAACATGGGCGGTTTCATATTACTAGATGAATACTATTACAATGTGTATTTCCTGAGATGAGTGCGCATTTCAGAAGGCGCAATGTGTTTTGACTTACGTATGTTTCATTGGTATTGCGGTATTCGCCTGGTTGATCGACTGCTGATATTCAAATTATTGCTATTTTGAGTGGAATAATTATGAAAGTATTCGATAATCGTGCATGAAAGATGTGTTAGTCATTCGAGTGTTGGAGTTGGGATCGACTATGGTGATTCATATGTTTTATAATTTGGAGGGCTATTTATCCATGCTCGGGAAAATTCTTAGGCTATGATATGCCTACAGTTGACTGTTAAGCTTAAGTCCTAACATTCTCATATTCGTACCTTTGTTGAGATCTATCTGAGCCATACTTTAGGTTACAAAAAGGCTAATTCCCTGAATAAACTTGGTAGTTACGAATTTTGTGATAACTTGCCGATTTGAGCTGTCATAGCACATTTGCACATGCCTAAACTATGGTGTGTTATTTATACCAGTCCAGGAGTGTGAGAATATTACTTCATTATCATATACATGTGTACTTGTTTAATTGCTCCTGTTTGATATGCTTGGACTGGAGACCTGTGACCATGCCAGGCGATTTATATTATTAGCATGTGAGTTGTCCGTGCGGATCCAGACATTTATATTATTAGCACGTGAGTTATCCGTGCAGCACGTGAGTTGTCCGTGCGGATCAAGACATTTATATTATTAGCACGTGAGTTATCCGTGCAGAACGTGAGTTGTCCGTGCGGATCGAGACATTTATATTATTAGCACGTGATTTGTCCGTGCACCACGTGAGTTGTCCGTGCGGATCCAGACATTTATATTATTAGCATGTGAGTTGTCCGTGCGGATCTATATATTGATATTATTGGCATGTGAGTTGTTCATGCAGCATGTGAGTTATCCGTGCAGATCCTTATTTTGATATCATTAACACGTGAGTTGCCCGTGTCGAACGTGAATTGTCCATGCAGATCAATATATTGATATCATTGACACGTGAGTTGTCTGTGTCGTACGTGAGGTGTCTGTGCAGTGTTTGGAAATTATATTTCCTTGATCATTTATCTGATTTAAATGTCTTTCCTTTCCCATTACATGTTATGATATTATTTGAGGAAGGTATTTGAGGAATTGACACATGCACCTATAGTTATTTTTTTCATGAAATTTGAGGGTTGATGTAAATATTAGGTTGTGTTGGGGTTGCATGTCAATAAAGTGGTTGTGTTTTAATAGATAAGGTCATTAGACCTAGAATGGGTACTATCAGGTTTGATTACGACGTGTTTGGAAGAATAATAGAAATCAGCTTATATAATTGGCTATGGTACTTGTTGAACGAGGGAAAGCTCCCTGACTTGTTGATCTAATAAGTGGTTATGACATTCCGCGTGTTTCTTTCATTATCAACAGTGTACGAAGGTTTTGGAATGAGGTTTTGTTTGATATGGGGTTTAATACTAGTACCGGGTTGGTTTTGAGTAGTTACCATGATCGGGAATGGTGCTGCGAGTATGCGGGTTGTGTAGTATGTTATGTGATTATATCTGGGGATTATGGTTATGGCTTGATATAGCTCGTTCAGAATTATACAGTGTCTAAATGTGATATTCGGGTCCTGTAAGAAATTCTAGATGTTTGAAATTGGGTTCTAAGTTTTACTGATTAAGGTTAAAGTAATGATCTTCTACTATGTTGTGTTGTCAGGCCTATGTGGAGTAGGGTGCGTGGGATCACCCCTGGGTATGTGCGCTATAAGGTGGAATAGTGATTTGAGGCTTTAGGAACAACTCTTGGCACGTTCGAGGACGAGCGTATGTTTAAGTAGGGGAGAATATAATGACCTAACCAGTTGTTATGGGTATTTACGCTCCTTTCAATTATTCTCAGTCTTGAGTAACTTCATATGATGTATCGTGACATGTGTGAATCGTCGATTTTGGATTTAAGGTGTTTCGGAATTTGAACGGGAGGATGAAGTTCATGTTTGAAGCTTTAAGTTGGACAAGTTGACCAAGCTTGACTTTGTTCAAACGACTTTGGAATGGAGTTTTGACGGTTCCAATAGCTCCGTATAGTGATTTCGGACTTAGGAGTGTGTTTGGATATTTATTTTGAAGTCTATAGTTGAATTTGGCTTGAAATGTTGGAAGTAAGAAATTGAAGGTTTATGAGTTTGACTAGGAGTTGCTTTATTGACATTGGGGTCGGAATCCAGTTCTGGAAATTTTCATTGGTCTGTCATGTCATTTTTGACTTCTGTGCAAAATTTGAGGTCA
This sequence comes from Nicotiana obtusifolia, assembly GCA_002018475.1. Taxonomy (NCBI): domain Eukaryota; kingdom Viridiplantae; phylum Streptophyta; class Magnoliopsida; order Solanales; family Solanaceae; genus Nicotiana; species Nicotiana obtusifolia. The sequence goes on from MCJB01008923.1 coordinate 99,409, forward strand.
ATCGGACTTGATTTGTTAGATTTCAGCATCGAATGTAGAAGTTGGAGTTCGTTAGTTTTCATTAGGCTTGAATTGGGTGGGATTCGTGTTTTTAGCGTTTTTAATGTAATTTGAGGCATCGACTAAGTTCGTATGATGTTTTGACTATTTGTTATATTTGGTTGATGTCTCGGGGCCTTTAGGTGGATTCCGGATGGTTAACGGATCATTATTTGGACTTGAGGCATTGCTAGAAATTTTGCCTTCTGGTGCAATCGCACCTGCGAAATTTTGCTCGCAGGTGCAAGCGCGGAGAAGCGAGCTTGGTAGCACAGAAGCGGACTAGGCTTGAAAAGGGCAGTGGTCGTAGGTGCGCACAGAGGACCACAGAAGTGGACTCGAACCTGCGACGAGTCGATCGCATAAGCGAAAAGCAGGAGGGGAGGGTTGCTTCCACAGAAGCGGGCTTCAGGTCGCAGAAGCGACGCCGCAGAAGCGGCTAAATTATTCGCAGAAGCGAACAATCCTTGACAAAACCTACAATTCAAGGTCTTTGGTTTCTTTCTTCTTTTTTGGATTTTCGAGCTCGGTTTGGGCGACTTTGAAGAGGAATTTTTCCAGACGACTTAGGTAAGTATTCTTGACTCACTTGTGATTATATTTCATGGATTAATCTTCATTTTTGGTGTATGATTGTTGAATTTCAAGAGAAATCGGAGGAACTTTCTATAATTCCACGAAATGAGTTTTCAAGTTTTGAATAATAATTTGGGGTCGGATTTGAATGAAATTTGTATAGTGGACTCGTAATTGAATGGGTTGTCGGATTTTGTGAGTTTCGTCAGGTTCTGAGACATGGGCCCCGTTGTCGACATTTCGAGCGGAGTTGGGAATTTTTATAAATTGTTAATTTTTAGCATTGGAGTAAAATTTGATTAATTTGCACGTTGTTTGACTAGTTTTGAATCGTTTGGCTTGGAGTTGAGGAGATATGAAGGCGTTCAGAGGTTGATACGCGTGGAATGGAATTTCCGAAGTATTGTTTAGCTTGCTCGACATCGGATTCGTCTTGTTTGAGGTAAGTAACATTTCTAAACTTGGAGCTGAGGGTGGGAACCATGAATATACGTGTTATGTGATTAGTTTGGAGGTGACACACATGCTAGGTGACAGTCGTGTGGGCGTGCACCGTAGAAATTGTGACGTAATTGATCCCGTGGAATTCTGTAGTCAAATAATCTTGGCGTTATCCATGTACTTTTATGTTTTAAAGAAATTGAGTTGAGAATCATGTTAAAAATCATGCTGAGGCTATATGTCGGTATTATTGAGACCCACAGAGGTCGTATTGCTATTGAATTATTTGTTTAAATTGTAATTTCATACTCAGTCATGTTCATCCAGTTGTGAGGATATTTATGGATCGGGGCTGCACGCTGCAGCAGGCTCTATAGGCTTTATTATTACATGGATCGGGGTTGCACGTTGTAGTTGGCCCTATAGGCTTTATTATTATATGGATCGAGGCTACACGCTGCAGCAGGCCGTATAGGCTTTATTATTATGGGATCGGGCTGCACTCTGAAGCAGGCCAGATCGGCTTATTATAGCACTTGGGCTAAAGGAACCCCTCTAGAGTCTGCACCCCCCCCCCCCCC
>MCJB01008923.1:108479-152794 GCA_002018475.1 Nicotiana obtusifolia
AGTTGGTAACAATGACAACTGTAGGTTACAGTTGGTAACAATGACAACTGGTAACCAGAGTTTGATAGATTTACAGTTGGTAACAAAGACAACTGTAGGTTACAGTTGGTAACAATGACAACCGGTAACCGGAGTTTGAAAGATTTTACTGTTTTTAAATGATGTTGAGCCCGAGGGGCGGTTTTAAAGTGCTTTCTTTACTTCACGTTATTTACTTGAAAGATGTACATGTTTTACCGTTGAAAGGAGATTCTACTTGAATTTACACTGGTTTACTATTTCACTGATGTTTCATTACTTCATTATGGATTGCCTTGTGCATTATGTGTTTTCTTACTTTCAGTCATTATTTATTTGTATTACTCACTGAGTTGGAAGTACTCACATTACTCCCTGCACCATGTGTACAGACTCAGGCGTTAACGGTTTCGCTTCGAGGCATTGACTACTACTGCCAGGGCGGTGATTCGGAGATTACGAGGTAGCTGTTGGCATCCGCAGCCCCGTATCTCTTTTATTTTGATGTTTCCACTTTCTTCAAACAATTGTGCCGAAGATATTGTAATATTTATTTTGTTATTAGGATTTCATTAGTGGCTCATGACTTTGTGACACCCCGATCTGAGGGTTGTAGTCGGGATGGTTTACTATATTTTTTCGCAATTTACTGTTATTAAACCGTACCTCTATTATTTCAGTATTATTTAACTGTTAAAATGAAGTTAGTTTGGATTGGCTGGTCTTGTCTTCATGAGAGGCGCCATCACGATCGGGTTTGAATTTTGGGTCGTGACATCTCACCCGACAAGAACCATCGCCAAACTCAAAGCTTACCAATGACGTTCTTCTGCAAAACATAGCTTATCCAAGTCAGATTGCTATAGTTCCAATTTCAATAGCTACATCTCACCCAATACAAGATGATCGAACGACATGCCACATCCAATGCCACATGTGACGCAATCCGCACCTCACAAGCAATAACTCGAATATAAACAAAGATGGAAGGAGAACCAAGTAAGAGGTTTATCCAACAAATCCAATAGGTACAATCCCAACGGCACCATGCTATGAATTCATCCTACAAGAGAGAAGCAAAGCACATGAAATAAGCACAAAGATCATATCCCAACTTAACTCCAGTGCGGTGCGTGACCTGATCCAAATATATCGGTCCACCTAGAATACCCATAAAGCCATAGTACTCACAATCAACAATCACATGTGTATTAACAGCAATCACACGATGTGCATGACCATAAGTATGGAGAAATAGATAGAACAATAAACCTCAGAAAAGAAAAGTGAGACTAAGGTGAAATAAGCAACTCAGCACCCAAAGAGCCATCTCGCTCCAATCTCGCTACAAGGCCTAAATAGAACCACCTCATACGTGTGAATAGTCAAGTAATCTCGCAACCCGTCACAACACTAGGGAGTAGCATATGGAACATATCAGGACAAGAATAAGATCAACTCTAGCTGCTGACTCAACCCCATCAATAGTTGTGTTGAGTAAGCGACTCGATCCGATGATGAATACACACTCCTGCTAGGCCCACTAACAGACCACCAAATCAATTTCGATCATTCTAGAAGTGATAAATAACCTCCCAAAAGTCCACAGTAACATATGCATAACACATACAATCCGCTGTCTAACCCTAAACATACCTTCACGATCTGCAACCAAGGAATAGTTTGCCTCTAAGAAAATTCAGTCTCTTAACCTCAAGAATATCAGAATCCCCATATCTGATCCTGACTCTACCACTCAATAACTGGCACATCACTCAAACACAATCATGTCACAGAAAATAACTCACAGAAATCTTCTGGCGATGTAGCAAAACCCGAACATCAGCAGTCAACATCTAGGCGATTACCGTTACACTAGTCAAGAATCCGTAAGTTAAACACATAATGTCTCTCCTAATGCACACACCCTTCTCAAGAGATACCATATGGTACTAACATCATCCAAAAAACTGAAATCTCAAATGCCGCTTAGAACTCATGGCCTTCATTTCAAAATTAAACTGCAACCTTTTACTTGCAACTCTCAATTCCACATGGCGCATCGCAACTATCATGCTAACTTGTGAAAATACAAAAATTTCATAATAAACTCTAAATCACAATCATGATAAATACCTCGTCAACTAAGAACCTTCCATTTAACTCAATCCCGGAGAACAAAAATCACAACACATAACGAACTCCCCATGCCCGTAAAGTACATCAACTGCAAGTCGTGGCCAGACCATCGCAAACTTTTTGGAACCCCTTTGCACATAGCAAAGCCACTAGAACTGGGTCTATCCAATCATCCAAGCCACGCATACTGCCAAACCCGAAAGTAACTCAAATCAAAATGCTCACTCCAAAGAGACGTTCTGCAAATCTGAATCCTTTTCTTGCATCTCTCTAATACTTCCATGTATAGTCAATAATGATATAGAAGTACACCGCATATGAACCTTGAACTCATCAAAACCTTTTCAATAGTCATTCACCTGCTCTAAATCATCCTTGACGAAACCTTTCTCAAATCATAGCCAATCCACAAGCACATCTTAGTACGAGAACTAATATAACATATGATCATGCAATCCGAACATCGATAGTTGGCTCCTCAACTTGGTTGGCAGCCATACAATACATTGTCTGTAACCCATAACACCCCTCCTTAGTAGCTTCCCTGATCTCGCACTGTTAATCAGCTGAATACTTCATAAACCTACGGTTATAAAACACTCCAAAGACACTGCCAAGTACATACTCACCTTGGTGAAAGTCAAGCTAACTTCTTCAAGCCCTCCAAAGTGGTAGTATGTGCATTCCATTGAATAAAAGCCTTACACGAATCATAGAATCTCAAATCCCATCGGCTAGCCTCAAATCAACATCTCCCCATGACCCTACCATGGTCACAACAACTAGGCAACTAATTAATCTTTTCGAGTCCATACTCATCAACAAGATACAAGAACCTGTAGTATGCCACAAATGATCAATCAAAAGGTCTACCACTGCATCCCCTTCTAAGACTAGACGACATAACGAAACTATAATCAAGCATCCATAACCTTTCGTAGTGCATCCATAACATCACAAACCGTCAGTACATAGCTGATACCGAGTGCGTAACATCACATACGAGTGAATAAGAAGAAATCGAAGATACATGCGCCAAGCTACAGTAAAGCCGCACGATGAGGAAAGAAAGAACAGAAGTTTCTTTTCTGCACTGTAGCCTCTCGAAGATAGGTATGGACGTCATCATACCGATCTGCAAGCCTCTACTAGACACTAGCTCATGACTCATAGAATTTATGAACCTAGAGCTTTGATACGAATTTTTCACGTCCCAAAACCCCCACTAAATCGTGATGGCACCTAACGCAACTCGCTAGGTAAGTCGAACAGTAAAAGTCACTATTAAACTAAGAAATCAATAATACATATAATAAAAACCATAATTGAATTCAATACAACTATCCCAAGGAATGGTAGTACAAGTCATGAGTCACTATGATTTAGATATACAAGCTGGTGATATGAATAAATACACCATCTGTTCAAAAGCAACATAAACAGAAATAAAATCCTAAGTTATCATGAATAAGAAGGTAGCATGAATCCAGTATGTTGGTCTATCTCCAATGTAAGTTTCTGTCTTCCATAGTTACGCAGGTTCTCTGCACGCAAGATGCAGAAGCATAGTATGAGTACAACTGACCGCATGTACTCAGTAAGTATCTTGACTAATCTCAGTAAAGTGGTGACGAGGTTTCTAAGTTACAAAATACTCACTATATTACTTGTTCAGTTAAATTTACAGTAGAAACAAAATAAGAAATAACAAAGTAAATTACAAGAACGAATATGAGAATTAGTAAATGATTAACTAAAAGAATCAGAGGTAGTTTCCTCAATATCAAAACCAATCATTTTCTAATAGCTTATGACATGAGGTTAAAGCGATAACCACCAAACAACATAGTAAACTCATGAATTTTCCTCATATGAGGAATGTATTCATGATATCAAATTAAATGCTACGACAACACCCTTCGTGCATTTTACCTCATTCTCACCCTACATGTTCGTGTATGTTAAATCAAATGGCACGGAAACACCCTTCGTGCATTTATCTCATCACCATCAAGCATATATATAACAGTACCAACCATGTAGACAGAATACCAATGACAGTAATGGCGATAGAAAACACACACATAGCAGTAACAAACAAGGTAGAAGAAGGAGGATAACAGTAGCAGACAAGGTAGGAGGCACCGACTTAATGATAGAAAATAAGGTAGAAGAATGTAGATTTCAATAGTTAGTAAGGTAGAAGGTTTAGATGAAACCGCAACAAATAAGAGATAAAGCATAGATATAGGTATAACAATTAAGAAGGACATAATGAATATAACAGTGATAAACAAATAGAAGGCATAGATGGAACAATAACAAATAAGATAAAAGATAAAGATGTAACAACAATCAAGCAACGTAGAAAGCATAGGTGCATCAATAACAACTCAAGATAAAAGCATAAATGTATACGTATGGAAAAGATAACACATATAATGCATAACTCTCATCCTCACCTACACGGAAATACCATTCGTGCCATGAACTCTCATCCTCATAATATAATATAAAATAATTGTATAGCATCACTCTTCGTGCTTTTACTCTCTTCCTCACTTGATAATGTGAAACAATGGCACGACATCACCATTCTTGCTTTTAAACAATGGCACGTCATCATCCTTCATGCTTTTACTTTCATCCTCACATGATAATGTAAATACAAATCACGACATCACTCTTCGTGCTTTTACTCTCATCCTCTTATAATGAATATATAATGCATGACATCACCCTTCGTGCTTTACACTCTTACTCACCAAGCATATATACATCAACAACAAGTAAGGTGGGAAGCACGGATAACATCAAGAAGAGTGCTTAAGCAAAATACATCATTTGAACGACAATCAAAGATCAAACATGATCTTCGACATAAGTAGGGAACCCAAGTATCCCAAGCATAACAGACATAGCAATGTATTTGTGTTGTAGGTATAGTTATGACCGAATTTACCACATCAACAGTTTCACAAGGGTCCATTGCATTTAATCAAGTTGTAGTAGGCTGAAGTATGTATCTAGCATTGAAATTTTTCTCATACTATTATAGAAGTCAAGTGAAACACGAGGCAAGGAATTCACAAAGTCCAATAAGATACAAAGCATCATATAATATGCCCCAAGCATGGATGACCCCGACACTTGTATATATGCTCATTACCTAGCATATACATCACCCTCACATATCGCAAACAATATCATTTTATTAGAAAAAAATTTCCTCAACAAAAGTAGGCAAGACACTTACCTCAAACAAGCCAAAAGAACATTCTAAAATGCCATCCCACGTGAATCGACATCCGAATGTCTCGAATCTAGCCAAAACCAATTCAAAAACATCAAATAATGCCATAGGGAACAAACTCAAATGATAAAGGTCGAATCTTTAATCAAATACTCAAAGTCAACTAGAAAGTTGACCAGGGCCCGCGTCCCGGAATTCGACAAAACCCACAAATTACGATAACCTGCTCGAATACGAGTTCAACCATATTACTTTCACTAAAATCCGACCCCGAATCGATATTCAAAACGCAATTATTCACTTTACAAAAGTTTTGTCAAAATCCCCACAATGCGCTCTCTTATCCTTAAAGCTAAAACCCTCTTTTCTTCTTTAAGATTCTTTGATTTAGAGCCACAATCAATAATAGATTTATGTTATAATCATAAACTCCAGATAGGCTTCCTTACCTAATGATGTAGATGAAAAACTCCCTTAAAAATTGCCTCTTTCCCAGCTCCAAAATCTTGTGAGAAAAGTAACTAAATTCTGAAACAAATAAAAATGTAGCAGGTGTCCAATCCCGAATCAGATCCTAGATGATCCTGAAACTCACATTTGATAATCATAACATAATCCTTGCGAGATTACAACCAACATAGCCTTTGAATAACCCAATTTGGCTTAAAATGAGGGAGATATAATGTTTTGAAGTTTTAAAGGAAGTCTAAAAATTTTAGGGACATAATCGGTTTTCTTCGGAATTGTTTACACTACAAAACTTAGCAACGGCAAAAACTTTATTTTAGCATCCAAAACTCATTCAGAAGCTCCTTGACACAAACCATATATGCATTTCAATCATAAAACACGCTACAAACTCCCAAATTCTTAACTTAACTAGTCTCTCAACCAATGATCCAAAACAGACCCAAGCCCTTGGGGACCCTATCCAACCATACCAACAAGTACAAATACATTATCAAGGCTCATCTATAGGCTCAAAAAACCCACAGGAACATCACAACAATGAATCGAGGCTCAAACCAAATAGAATTCTCTTAAGTTGTTAAATCCTCATTCCATCAAAAGATTGTTCGAATTATGCATACGAACTTCAGATTACTTCCAAACTTAACACAAAAGTTCAATTAAACTATATATACCTATCCAAAGTCTCGGAACACTAATTGGAGTCCAATAATATCAAAGTCAACTTTTCGTTAAACTTATGAACTCTTAAGTTCTTCAAATTATAAACTATCAACAAATAGTGCCGAATTCTTCTAGGAACCTCCAAAATTGGATCCGAATATAAGTAAATCCAAAATCATCATACAAACCTATTGGAATCATAGAAACTCTATTCTGAGCACTTTTACCAAAATGTAAAACCTTGGTCATCTCTTCCAACTTAAAGCTTCTAAATTGAGAGTCAATCTTCCAAATCAACCCCGAAAAACTAGAAAACTATAACCAAACATACATGCAAGTCATAATACATTATATGAAGCTACTCAAAGTCTCAAATCACCAAATGAATCTTTAATTCCTGAAATGACAGGCCGAGTTATTACAATTGCAAGATTATACAGCTTGAGTTTGATGATTATCTCCTCATGTTCAGCAGAGGGGATGTTGTTTCAGCTCAACTTCTTTTTATTGCTTTAATTGTTTCTATGAGGCTTCAGACTATGAAAAAATCTTTATAAGAGCTTAGTGTATTTTGGAGGTGTTGATAGAGATACTAAATTCTTAGATTTAAAAAAGAGGAGCTACCTATTAGATACCTTAGTGTCCTTTGAGCACTAAAGGATTATCTATGATGCAATTCGAGGTAATTTACACAAAAGCCAAACCTGGGTGTTTTGGCCATATTTGCTGAATATGAGCACATAGGTGGTATCTTCTGATTTTTGATTTGGAGGTTCCTAGGATGTTTTAGCCATATTTGCTGAATGTTGGCAATTTGAAGGTTTGGAAAATTCTTAAGTTTGACTGGGAGTTGAATTTGATGATATTGGATTTGGATTATTGTTCTAGAACATTGAATAGATTTTTTGCTATTTGGATCTTGTATGCAAATTTTGAACGTAATCCTAATTGGTTAGGCTCTAATAGGATGCTTGGTTGGAAGTTCTTAAACTTAAGAGAAGTTCAACTTTTGATTTGTTGATGTGATATTATCATTTGTGTTTTGAGTCTTTAAATACATCCGAATAGTATTTATGGACTTGTTGGTGTGACTGGACGGGGTCTCGGTGGCTTTACTCAGTTTCAGACCACTCGGAAAATGTTTGGAGTTGGCTTTTTTTGCTGGTTTCTGGTATTCATCGCATTCTCGAGAGGAGCCTCGTGTTCACGATGAAGGATATGGTGTTGGGGAGGATTTTTTCTTCGCGTTCGGGTTGTCCCATTCGCGATGGATGGTGTATTGGTTCTTTGCGTTTGGGTAAGGAGGGTCACATTCGTGGTGTAGAGTGGAGTCGGGGGCCTTGGCCTTCGCGTTCGTGAGGGCTTGGTCGTGTTCATGGAAGTCTAGGATATTTGGCCTTCATTTCGTGATGACTATGTGGCATTCACGAAGTGTGTTTTGGGCAGAGGCAGATTTTATGCTTCACGAATAGGAGACACGTGTCGGGTTCTCGATCAGCACCCCCGGACAATGCATTTAAGTGTTGACTTTCGGAGTTTTAAACCATACTTTCATATTTTGAACCATAAACTTGGAGAAGAGCTATTTTGCTTGGGGATTTTCATACAAGACTTTGGAGTAAGTAATTTCTACTCATTTTTTATATTATTTCAAGAATCTACATGGATTGTTAATACCCAAAATATGGAATTTTGAGGTAAATTTATGGGGTTTTCCTACAACTTAAGAAAGTGAAAATAAGGGGTTTGAGCTATGATTTGGATTTAGGTTTGGAATCTAAACACATAAGCCCTCGATCCTCCTTTATGCCGTCTTCGTCGTAAATGGGTTTATCCGAAAGTTCGAATAATATGTCAGAGAATGCTGTTGAAGGCCAATTTTGACCCTACTTGACACGTCACCCTCTAATCCCACTCATAAAACAAACACAAGCAATCAACGTTCACAAATTATCCCTATTTTTCGTTTAAATCTTGACCCACTATCAGAATTGTCTCAGCCGTTGGATCACACAAATCCAATGTTCCCTATATTTTTCCGAAATTTATTTTTCTCAAAATGTAGCACCCCAATTTATCAGGGACATTGATCAAATGATATAACAGCTTAGATCTCTTCCCCTTGTTTTAACTCAGAGACCATTTGGTCTCACCCCCAAAACACTAAATCATTTCCTACCCGCTGAACCATCCTTTTTCCCCTTCTTCTCTCTTCTCTCTTCTGCCCTAAAACTCCATCAATCAACAAACCTTGCACAAATTAGTGCAAGGTCATGAAATCAACCTCAAATCGTCTTGTTTGTCACCCATATCCAAGATTCCTTCTTAACCTTTGCTTATTTCATCACCAAAATCTAATCTCCTAAAACCCGAACCCTAATCTCTGAGATGAAACTTCAAATCACTATCGACCTTTCAAATCCATGGCATGCACAATTGTTCTATTTGTTCCTGCACTCTTGCTACCTTCACTCTTTCCATTTTCACCATTCGATTTCAAAACCCTAGTCGAAGAAATCGGACCAAAAGGGTGAAACTTCAAACCTGCCTGATTTCGTTGTTCGTTCTTTCAAATCAAAGCGAGCAGGAGGTGTTAGCTGGCTTCATCATCAATATTGCTCCTTATACAGGAGCAGCTCTGGCTGAATATTTTACCCCAGATCCCATTGGTAACGAGTGGGCCCAAATAATTCAATCGGGGTTGTTGATACCCAGAGGTCAAATACAATGACCTCTAGGTATTAGAGTTCTAAATGATGGTTTCTTGTGCTTCAACGTTCAATGATTCACTCCACTCCAGTACTCAGGTAAAATCATTACTAGATTTCCCACTTCTGTCTTCTTATTTTCACTCGATTAGCTATCATCATCTACCTTGCGTCACTCTCCACTACTAATTTTGAATTCGTGAAGCCTTAGAGCATTGAATATCACTATAAAATGGGGTCTTTAATGTTCTCACCAACACACAATCTCACACCAACACACACCAGAACAACCTAACACTGAACACATAGAGTCCCAAACACTAAGAAAATTAGGGTCTCTGATATTAGGTCTCTTACTGTTTTTCTCTCTTTTGTGAGTTTCTTTTGCTCGTTCGAGTTTGAATGCTCTGGGATCTTTGAGCAACAAAGGAATTTGTTTGGTCTACTGCCCTTAAGAAGGTCAGCATCTTTTTCTCCTTCTTTCTTTCGTTCATTTCGCTGAATAATTTAGATATGTCGATTTAAGTTCTATAGATTAATATTATGTTGTATGTGTTTGACATTTGATATTTATGTTTTGTTAGTTTGACAACCTTTTATTATCAGTTTGTTCTGTTATAATTCTCTAGAATAATAATTGATTGGGTAAATGATAATTATTGATCTTTGTTCTGAGTTTTCTTACAGTCTCCATGCCTAGTTTCGCATATGTTTATTTTCAATTTAAACTTCATGGCTCTCAATGAATTGCAATAAACTCATTCCTGTTTTATTGCACTTCTATAATTTTGTGAGTTTTAGAAGCTTCATTTGCTACTTGATAGTTATTGCTAAATTGAAACCTGAACTTGTTCAAGACTTGTATCCCTGTTCCTAATCCATATGTTTGAACTTACAATGTCTAAATACTTTCTTGTCTCTGCTTTTGTTTGTCCAATTATCTTACTGAATTATCACTATTGTCTTCTACTTTGTCTTAGACATCAATATTGTTGAACCAATCATTCCCATCTGAACTTCATGCCTTTCCCTTCACTGATGATTCTGCTGAGATTTCATCTTGTTTCCCTGCACCTTATTTTGCCTTATGGTTGAGTTCATTATTTGGTAATCTCAACATGATATACAACATGTCCATGTCATTTAACTAAGTTGAAAGAATCTGAATGTCTAGATGTTTTTCTTCTCTGTATCTGTACCTGTTAACTCTGAGAGTGATATCTGAGTTATCACTATAACTTTTCTCATGACCATGCCCAACTACTGTATGCATAGAAAACTATCTTATTTGCATCAAGCTATCTTCCTCTCATGAATCTCTGCTGCATATATTTTGTAAGGTTAAACTATTCTTAGTGTAAGTCATGATTTTGGACAAAGTCAACTAGTAATTGTTGCACAACTGAGCTTTTTTGTTCCATAGTCAGTTCAGATCTACATATACATGTGTAATTCCAAAATTGGAACAATACATCCCAGTCCTTAATCTCTTTGAGTCACTGCTGAGTTTCTGTGAAGTTTACATGCATCTATCATTAACTTAGCCTCCATAAAAATAGGATTTAGACATGCCATAACCAATTGATAGTTTTGGGAACTGAAAAATGATCATTTCATAACTATATGCTGAACTAGATCTATGTTTGAGTTCGAACTTGTTTTGATACAATGTCTTCCATATCCTTTCTTTATCAACATTTTGGTATGGTTCTGTAATGTGCAAAGTTTCTCTGCTTATGTGAGATCATTGTTTTATTTATCCTGCCAATGAATAGTTGATTAAGTGTTACTAATATCCCTTCTCTAACTATGCAACACCATGTTCTACCTTGATTTATGCTTAGCCCTCCCCTTTAATGTTAACCTGAAGCTGAACTTGACTCTCAAACCTTATTGAAGTCCATTTGAACATGATAATTGGCTAACAATGTTAGAAGCCTGATCTTGTTAAGACCTTGGGGATCTTATGTTTAAATTCTGTGAGTTTGTAATCATGATGAAGGTTCAGTTCCACAATCTTGATAATATCTCTGTAATAATTGCTGACTATGACTGTTGGTTTGAATCTGCTTTGATGTCGTCAAGGTATCAAGTAATATTATCAATACCTGTTTGAATATATTATGCCTTAGTAATTCATTCCTAGAATGGTGTGATTATGAAACCTCTTTGTATCTGTGTGTATTCCAATCTTGGCCCCTCCCCCTTAGGTTTCCTTGATATGTTTCCCTATTTAGTATCATAGTAGTATGTATTCTCTTGTGTTATTTTTATTAAGAGGAAAGTATAGATTCTGGGGTAAGTAATACTGTAGTACTTAGTTTGCATTGGAAGGGCCTTATTGGCACTTAAACCCATAAGGAAAAAATGACTTTAGTGATTAAGGGTATTTGGGACCGAAGTTTGACTCTAGGTTAGGCTGCCCTCCCCAGCACAAGCACTGCCCTGGGCCTTGAGTCCCTTAGGAACTTTGAAGTGTCGGGGATCCAAAGGGAGCATCGATCTTGAGTGGGGTTCCCTCATTAGCTCTTAATTCATTGACACATTCAGGTCTCTAAGGGTTTAGTACTCAATGACAACGAATGATTTCCAACGTGAATTATTTGCTAAGTAAAGCCACCACATTAATATATAATTTCCTCTACCATATTAATCTCATTCTTGCTTCAATTGTCTTTTTATGTATTCGTTATGCATATCAAAATATGTTCTGTAGTTAGAAAATGTTAAATATATTGGATATATATCTAATGACCTTCTTATTTTTCACATGTACATCTGTTTGGGCCTCTGAGTTCTTGATGAACTCAGGCCCAATTCCAGTTATATTGCACCGTGCCCAGGGGTCCAAAGTCAGTTGTGTTCGCTCTTCTTTACTGCTGGGCCTATCTTCTTGAGGCCCACCCAGAGTCCAGTTCTCTTTTCCTCAACTCCTTTTATCATTATTACTGCCTCATTAATTTAGTTTATTGCCTCTACTAGCTTAATGTTAGTTATATTTGTTATGTTTCTATTGTTGTTTTATCTCTTATTTATATAAAACTCATATATTAGAACACATGCTTTTCTTTTTCTTTATGCTTTAGTATCATATGAACTTAGGCAAGCCTTAAACAATATAGGATTTCTAAAAGGGGGAATTAGCTAATAGTAGATCCTTAGTTCGCTAGTTGTAATCTGCTCGCTAATTACTATATTTTTTCACTCACCTTTATTTTGTTTAAAGATTTTGAAACCCAGAACTTAGTGAAAAGCAGCTCTATTTCTAAATGAAAAATCAGATTTCAACTTCGTTTTCTCAAAAGAAAAACAAAACTTTAGAAAATCGTAGCCTTTATGAAATTTCCAGCAAATGATCCTTTCTTTGAAAATCCTTTGAATCTAAGGTATATTCTAGATGTGCTTTCTCTCAAACATCGTTTTAGCATTATGTAAATAACCATCCCCCAAATCAAAGTGTTTTCATAACTCGATCTCTTTTGCAAACTTATAAAATCTAGACCACTTGTGTACCAATTCCCAAAAATCTTTTAACATCTCTTATGAACCCTTACATAAATTTATATCCCTTTAAGACTCCGCATTCTTTCTATCAATATCATCCTTAGGTGTACAGTAAGCAGCCTTCCTTATTGTTAATCAAAGCATGTTATGAATAATTGATCCAAAACTTAGTCTAAATCCTATGGAGCTACCTCAGGTAGATTTTAGGGGGTGCCTAACACCTTCCCCTTAGAAGAACAGAACCCTTACCTATAATATCACCGGTTACAAGACCAATAAAGAACATGACTTAGTAATGAAATAGATACCCCAATATACCTTTAAATATCAGGTGGTCTCTTTCATCAACAACAAAGAAATCACAAGTTGAATCCTATCTTGACTAGTGCAAGATAGGGTGCAAAAAATGCTGTAATAATAATTAGGCCATGAGAAACCCTTTTAAGTATTGCAAAAGAAAGGACCAGCTGATAGAGCTGGGCTGGGAGGCCATACTTGTAATTAGGCCAGAGAAAGGCCTGAATTGTAAGCTGCCCCCTTTAAAACCTATTACTTTATAAGGAATCTATCGAACTTCTCACAGAAATACAAAAACATATCGTTCACTTACTACAATCTAGCTTGAACCTTTGGGTAGACTCTGCAAGATCAAGAACCAAGTTGCATGAAGTACGGTAGAATTCCTCGGTGCAGTCATTCGGGAAGTCTCGGCAAGGGCTACTCACATACAATTCTTGTGAGAGCTGGAGAAGCGTATACGGGTAAAGTATTGTATCTATATAAACTGCTTGCAACCTACACTCCACCATCCATTTAAAATTTTTGTGGGGTTATGGGTAGTTGAGTTCTATTCCTTGACTGGATGTTGACGATCTGGGATGGATCGACTTTTGTTGACTTTTTTGGAATTAAATAAAGATTGAATCTTTATTGTTTGGAATTGATTCCTATAGCTTTGTTCGACATTGCTGAGTAGTTTTTGGCTAGATTCGAGCCGGTTAGAGGTGATTTCTAAGCGGAAGGCAATTTTAGAATGTTGTTTTGAGCTTGTTAAGGTAAATGTCTTGCCAAATCATGTGTGAGAGAATAACCATTAGGATTTGACCCTATTTGTCTAAATGTAATATGTGAGAAGTGACATCTGCGAGGTGATGAGCATATATGCGGGTTCTATGTATGATTCCTGACCGGATTAGCCTTTAGACTTCTATTACGCCTTATTTTGATCGTATGCTCTCCATGATACATATTTAATCCTTTGTATGACTACATGCGCTTACCCCTTCATGCTGGAGATCATGTTTAGGATTATTATTTCCTAATTAGACAAGATGGGCTATTGTAAAATTGTTGTTATTGATTTAGCTATAATCATGTTTCACATCTTGAGCACACATCCGCACTTTATTATTATTATTATTATTATTTCCTTGTGAACCTTATTGATGAATTGTGAGAATATGTCTCATTTATGATAATTTTTTTTATCTTGGATTGTTATGATTATGGTACATATGGAAATATTGAGCGGCTTGCTTTGGTGTTGGCTCCAGGTATCTTTCGTGTGGATATTGTGGTGTTAACGATGTTGTGGCACGCGATCTTCGCCGTGCTATTATGATGATATTATTGTTGTTATAGCACGACGGCTTTGCCATGCAGCGTGTGGATTTGGATCTATCACCCTACTATCTCCCTCTCATGTTTCGCTCTCGATGGACTACATGCAAATTTTTAGTAAATTGACTGATATTGGATGATTATGATATAAAATTTGATGGCGGGGAGTTTTGAGCATAAAGGTGGAAGCTACACAAGTGAATCCTCTATGCCTTATTATGCATTTATAAGTTGTTATGTTGAATTCTAATATGCTACTCTATGCCTCTTTTATTTGTTTATGATTTTACTATCAAGGTTGACTTATCTATGTTGAGTTAATAACTTTTGACTCGATAACTGACATATTGCATTTGTTATATCCTTGTTGCAAATTATTATGTATATTGCACAGGTTCCTCGTCACTACTTAACTGAGGTTAGTCTTGAAACTTATTTAGTGCACATCGTTATGTACTCATACTATATTTTTGCACATCTTGTACAGATTCAAGCGTTAGTAGCAGCGGATCCCAGGAGTGAGCTTTAGTGGTGGAAATTGCAACCACATGGCTTCGGTCGCGATCGCGTAGAAAGAGTTTGGGCGGGGGGGATTTCTCCGTCACGATCGCGTGGAGAGGTTCGCGATGGTGTAGCTTTGGATGTTGGAGAATCACTATCACATGATGAGTGTTTGTCATCTCGTAGAGGGCCAGGAGTGGCATTCGTGATCGCGTAGAGCATATTGTTGGTAGGGGTATATTATGTCCAGATTTTGGGATGTAGCTCATGTTCACCATTTTTGAGTTTTAGAAAACGGAAAGAGGAGATTTTGAAGAGGGATCACTCCAATCTAGAGGGTAATTAATTTTTTCTTGGATTTGATCATATATCATGATTTCCCATGGATTTACACACACAAATCAAGGATTTAAAGAGACAAATTTGGGGGTTTTGTCTCAAACTTAAGAACATGAATTTTAGAATTTTTAAATCCGATTTGGACTCGAATTTGAAAACTGATCAAATATTTGGACTTGTATGGTTATGATCAATGGGATTTGACCTTGGACTAGGGTTTTACCAAATGCGCTCGGGTTGACTCTTTGTTGATTTTTGAGATTTGATTAAAGATTGAAACATTATTGTTTAAAATTAGTTTCTATGACTTTGTTTGACCCTGTTCAATATTGTTCAGATAGATTAGTGATGTTCGGAGAAGAACTTCAAAGGAAAAGCAATATTTGAGGGTTGGCGTTGTCTCGGGAAGAGGTAAGTCTCTTTTTTAAACTTGTAAAGAGGGAATGTTTTTCATATTGGACTTATGTACTACGCGCTATATGATTTGGGGTGACCTATATTCTGGCGACGAACGTACATACATACACTAAGAGATACCATGTATGGGGTAGCTTAGGCTTCATTATGCTTTGTTTCACTGTGTGTTCTTCTTGGATTGCACTTTATTTGATTATATGGCTATGTGTGCCTATTTATTCATGTTAGAGATCATTTTTAGCTTATGACATCTTATTTGTACACGAGGAGTTATTCTTGAGATTGTTGATATACTTAATTTAGCTGTAATCATACTTTATCTATGTCATACCCTGAAACTTGGATGGGATGTGATGGTGCTTAGCCTCTCTTACCGTCGAGCAAGCCATGTTCTGTCTAACGATACATGAAAATAAAGTAACACATGCCACTGAAATGTGAATACGTTTTATTTTGACCATCGAAAATAGCTAATAAAAGTTTAGCAAGATAATATCTAAAGAAAACTCTAAACTCGTAACCGGCAGTCATGAGCCTCTAAGAACTAAAACAAAGAACAATATCTTCATCGCATCCCCATTGAATGATGATATCTAAGTAACTGAATGCCTGTAAATAGTGAACTATCACTAGAAGAAATCAACAGAGTCTATCTATTAGATCTCCGATAAGTCAGAAATATATCCACGAGATTCGGTACATGCACACTCAATGCCTGCCATACGACTAAACAAGCTAAGTACCTCCAATGATACCTAGTAAGTCTTGTTTACCACCCCTAAGCGTAGGAAAACAATTCTCTGGACTAAACAATTATATTAATAGCAATGATCATAACGTAAGCGGATTATTCAAATAGCAGCTAATTTTTAAAGTATATTCTAAGTTAAACACTGAAAGTAAACATGACTGAGGTTCTGTATTTTAAAATCGTATGTAACAAACAATAGCACCTGCGAGCGTGGGGATGACTATCCCAAGCCCTTGTCCTAGTGACTTTTACGCTCGGGGAGGTTGGCCCCTTCTCTCAAACACATAAATCTGATAACGTGGAGCACTAGCCAATGTTGGATAGCTAGCCCTTACAACCATGGCTCTAACTCTTGAGGAGGCTGCCTACTTCTGCCAAAGCGCATGTGATCACATGTATCTAAGCTAAGTTGAATTTGAGTAAATGCATGCAATGACATAAGAACAATCAACTCAAATAGCGATTCAATTATTTTTGAAATTCTGTGCTGACTAAGTTATCACGCAAGGTGATTCAATTTCGGTAATAAAGTCTGTATGATGAGATAATGATAGATTATTAGCATTTAAGAAAATTAATCAATTTAAAATAACAATTGAACATTTATACATAAGAACATTCAATCACTTTCTTAGCAAACAATTTCTTTTGTTAAGCATTCTCTCATCAAGCCCTTGACTTAGGGAATTGCAAATCAAATTATCTCAATCGACTGTCAAGAGATATACCAACTAATTTGTATAGTCAAATCCTTTGAGAATCTATAATAAGGGGTTAGAACCATGAGCCCAAGCATTAACTTCAGCCCAAATTCACCAAATTAGGGTCTACTTGGCCATAACATCATAACTAGATTTTTACCCCTGAGCTATATCGTTCCAACCGTTAAGCATCATGATACATTGTAAAGTTTCTAATGGTGATGGTAGAGAGCAATGAAAATACCTTAGATGTTTCTCTTAAAAACCCTAGGTCTTGGGTTCTTGAAAAGTCCTTTGAATTCATGCTGAAACTCTAGGATTTTTGAAATTTTAGGTATTAAACACAGTTAATCTAAAGCTTCTAACTTGAATTCATGGTAGGGATTTTATCTTGGGTGAATTTGGAAAGTCCTATTTTTTTCTTGCTCTTAATAACCTCTCCAGAATATTGTAGAAGTAAGTGAATTTCTCTCTCCTTGAAGTGCCTTATAAAATATGCTTTTCAGTGTTACACAAGCTGAAAATTTGGCCTAGAACATCGTGCCACACATTGTCTGGCTCCCAGTGCCAAGGGAGATTTTCATAAACTCAATTGTTTCCCATCTGACCTGAATTTGACCTGGAATGTCATGCCATGTGTCATGCCACATGTCGCTTGGTACGTAGTGCTAGGGTATTTTTCCCCAAACTTATTACTGCTATGCTACCCTTATGTGAAATGATCATAAGTTCTAGTAGGAGTTTCGGAGTGCTTCAATTTGGTATATGGATCAATGGTTAATTCATTATACATTGGTAGTTATGATCATTTGATGTTAGGGGATGTGCGACTAAAGCTATTTTTGTCCTTTATACCACTCTATGTCATTCAAAACTACTTCAACCTTCTATTAAACACCTCTATCACTTTCAAATCATAACATTTAGGTATTACACACATTCAAAACTTTTCAAATTAGTTTTAGGATATTACGAGGCCTTACATTCTCCCCCCTTTACATGACATTCGTCCTCGAATGTTGACTAGTTGAATTCCTAGGACTGAGGAGAACATTACAATTTTAAGAACACTCCACTAATTTGTAAACAATGTAAGCATCAATATCAATTAGTGCAACAAGCTACAATATTTGAATATGACTAGAGTCACGTACTTGAATCCTCAAATAGGTATTGGTATTTTACCCTCATGTCCTGCTCGGATTCCCAAGTAGCTTCCTTAACTGCATGGTTACTCCACATAACCTTTACCGAAACTATCTCTTTATTTTGAAGCTTATGAACTTGCCTTCCAAATATCGCTACAGGGACCTCCTCATAGGATAGAGTATCATCAACTACTCGAGTCATGAAAATGTTTCTCAATATTAATCCGTGGGATACTGGACGCACTGATGACAACTTTGGTGGTTGTGCTCGTCAATATGCCACGATCCCAACCCTTTCAAGAATTGGATAAGGCCTAATATACCAAGGGTTATGTTCTTTTTTTTCTACCAAAACGCATGATTCCCTTCTTTGGTAAGACTTTCAAATACACAAAGTCAGCTTCCTTAAACTCAATGTCATGATGGCTTACCTTTGAATATGATCTCTAGTGCATTGAGTTGATTTCTGGCGACTCTAAGCTGTTTCGAGTCAATCTTGAATAATCTTCACCTTTTTCCATACATCTTGAATAATTTATGGCCCTATGAGTTGTAATCACCTGCTTCAAACCATCATACTGGTGACTATATGCAGACATGATGCAAAGTATAATCACTGATATGAATAAGTAGAGCCAGGATCAAATAGTACCGAAGCATTCCTATGGCACGCAGAAACAATACATGTAATAAATACATCAGAAGCGACAGCCTTGTACCTCCTTGGGAATGCATAGCATCTATTCTAACCTCCACTAGACTGAGCTCCACCTCTAGGATGACCACGTCCTGGATGATATACACCCCGGGCTAGCTGAGCGGGTGTTGTAGCAACCGGCGTAGGAATCATAATATGACCTCCATGCAGCCCTAAACCTCTATGATGACGGGGCAATATTTCCTGACGTGCTCCATGTCTCAACACTCATTGAATCCTCTGGCCGAAAATGACTATGGGGCCTAAGTCGAACCCCGTGAACCATAATATTCACTAGAAGATCCTAGTATAGATGAACCACGAATAGCTAGAGCGCAATGAGAATTATGTGCCTGAAAGTGCATTGAATGAATACTGTACAGAAGCTCCTCGACTTGATGGTGGTTCATGATAAACTGGCTTGCTAATTTGGCCTCTCCCAAATCCACACCGGCCTCCTGATGAGGCACCATTAAGCTACTTGAATGTCAGGACATCTTGTCCCTACCTTGCATCATCTCCCTAGTCTCATTGCGGATGCGCTCAATATGATGCTCTATCTCCATATCCTGGTGAATTGAAGTCCCGGTCTTTTCCTCTCTAGCCATAGCAAGGAAAATACTGTGGTGAGGACCATCAAAGAATCTCTTCAATGTCTCCTCCTCAGAGGGAGTCAAAACTATAACATGAGGGACAACTAGGTACGTCTTATCTTATATTCAGTAACTGGCATTTGACCTTGCTGAAGATGCTCAAACTGCCTCCTCAGCTAATCTCTCCCAGCGTGGGGCACAAACTTCTTCAATACAGACGTTGGAGAACTGAGCCCAAGCAAGAGGAGGGGAAGCAACTACTCTGGGCTGCTCATAGTTCTACCACCACCTCTTCGCTGGCCCTCTGAGATAAAACACGGTGAAATAGACTCCACTGGACTCCACGAGTCCGAGATTCCGAAGAATCTCATAACAACCATCAATTAAATCCTAGGGATCGGCCGTAGGAGAACAATCAAAATGTGGAGGATCCATCCTCCAGAACCACTCAACGTCTTCTCTCATATGCGCACAAAGCAGACTCAACAAATTATCTGGTAGCAACTACTGGTTGTAATGCAATAACTATAACTAATCTCGGTGTCTGAAAACCTGGATGAATCTGCTCGGGGGTATGAGTAGCTAGAGTCTACACTCTACCCCTTGCCTGAGAATTAGCCGGTGTAGTAGGAAACACCCCGCATGAGCCAACTTGTGTAAAAATTAAACCATAGGGAACTTGAGCTGGTCCACTGGCTCCAAACGGATCTAGGCCTGCTTATCTATTGGAGCTACTAGTGGCTCCTTAGAATATGTCCTGGCATGCCCTCTAGCTGGGGTCGTGCTCCACATCTGGCCGCAGCCCTGCCCCCACCTCTTGCAGCTCTGGCTCTAGGGACGGGCTCTTGATAGCCAGCTGATACGTGAGTCCACACCATATGTGAGAGAATAAAAATACAATGTTTAGACCCAGATAAATCAAATCACATGATAAGGAATAAAAGAAAGGGTACTTTTTCCTAATGCCCTATAGCCTTTCAATGATAAGTACAAACGTCTCTATATCGATCCGCAAGACTCTACTAGGCCTACTCATGACTTATCACGACCCAAAATTCACCTAGTCACGATGGCACCTAACCAACATGCTAGGTAAGCCGAACAATAGTTACACAATTCTAATGAAAATAAATAAGAAATCAATAAGTGAAATAACTGAATTCCTATATAATAACCGAAGGATCGGTAGTACAAGTCATGAGCCATTAAGACATAGATTTAAAAGCTGGTATGAAAATAAATACAACATTTGTTTGGAATATACTTAAACAAAATTTGAATCTAAAACTACCAAGGATCACAGGTAGCTATATCCGGAAAGCAGGTGCATCTTCAATACTAGCTCTCGTCATCCATAGCATCTCAGATCCAAGATCTGCACGTAAGGTACAGAAGTGTAGTATGAGTACAACTGATCCCATATACTTAGTAAGTACCATAACTAACCTCGGTGAGGTAATAGTGGCAAGAATTGTTAATGATACTACCTTGGTGCACACAATAACTTAACATACTCTGTTCAGTCAACAATCCAGCATATGAAGAAGATATGCAAATAAATCACGTAATCAGCCAAGGAAATTGCAAGAAAGCTGAAATGCAATAACCAAATCAAACAATCTGTTGCGGCGTGTAATCCGATCATAGTAGAAATCACATTACGGCTCTAAGGCCCACATAAGAACTTCAATAATCGAAACAAAACTCTGTATGGCTTTCCCAAAGCCCACATTAACTAGAAACCATCGGTTTCTCACAATCCTCATGTACACCATCAAGAAGAAACATGAGAAGGTGACCTGGGGGATGGATCCATATCCACACACTGTACGGCATAGTCACGTGCAAATCCGCTCCGCTTGGTCACAAGATCAATATCGCAATCCACCTTGCGCGGTCATAGGCTCTATATCATAATCCGACCGGCATGGTCACAAGCTCAATTACACAATCTGCCCGGCATGGTCAGATGCTCGATATCATAATCTGCTCCACATGGTCACATGCACAATATCACAATTCGCCCAGCGTGGTCACAAGCTCAATCTCACAATCCGACCGGAGGGGTCACAGGTTACTAGTCCAATCCAAATCACACAGAAAGCAAGTATACAAGAATATATGTACATTATCAATGAACATCAAATTTCATACTCTTGGACTGGTATAAGTGACATGCTAAAGTGTAGGCATGTGCAAAGTGTGATATTATAGCTCAAATCAGGGAATTACATCACGAAAGTAGCAATTATCTGGTTCAATCGGGAGATTAACCTCTATGCAATCTCAAACATGGCTCAAATAGCTAACAACACGGGTACAAATATAAGAAACATCACATCATTTAATGTTAGCAACCAATTAAAGGTGATCATAGCTTAAGCACTACGATGAGCATGAAAAATTCACCGGTGGACGCACATGAGCTCAACCTCACATATGTGTGCCACCCATAGCACATAGCCATCACAAATAACTCATGCAACTAGTTCCTCAACCAAATGTAGGTAAGCTACTTACCTCAAGCAAGCCCAATCGATAATCTAGAAGCGTCATCCTGCATAAATCGATCTGCGAATGGCTCAAAACTAGCCACAAGCAACTCAAAAACATAAAATAATACCATAGGAATCAAACCCAAATGAAAAAGGTCAAATCTTTAATCAAATACTCAAAGTCAACCAAAAAGTCAACCCGGGCCCGCACCTCAAAACAAGACAAAACTCACAAATTATAACAACCCATTCGAATAGGAGTCCAATCATACTAGTTTCACCCAAATCTAACTCCGAATCGATGTTCAAATCTCAAGTATTCACCTTAGAAAAGTTTTGACAAACCCCCCACCCCAACTTCCCCTGTAGATTAATAATCAAAATGCCAAATCGAATATGGGATCATGTAAAATAATCAAATTCGAGTAAAAAATACTTGCCTAAATCCAAATCATGAAAATCACCTTAAGAATCGCCCAAATCCAAGCTCTCAATTTCAAAATGTGGTAAAAATAACTCGAAGTCCGAAATCGAGTACTTTATAATGCTGCTTCAAGGATACCTATTGTGATCACGGAAATACCTTTGCGATCATGAAGCACAAATGCCACCGCCAAGAAACACCCTCTGCGTTTGCGTCAACTACCTCACGAACTCGATTTAAAATAATACTTTACCACAAAAATGCTCTTTGCTTTCGCAAAGCTGACCATACGAACGCGACTACCATATATGCCAACGCTCCATGAATGCGCCTTGGACTACGCGAACACGAAGTAAAGTCCACCAACTCCTAGCTTACCAGAGCGAAATACGACCACATACTGCGAATATGATGCTCAAGTGCCACGACCATCACGAACGTGACTCTAAAGCGAAGAGAAGAAACGACCCAGCTCCAATCATATACTACACGATCGCAAAAAACATTCGAGGCATTAAAAGCAACAGAAAACCAACAATGAAACTATCATCCAACATGGTCTGAAACCACCCCAAATTACACCCGAGCCCCTTAGGACCCCGTCCGAACATACCAATAAGTCCCAAAACATAACTACTCAAGGCCTCAAATCACACATAATAACATCAAAATCATGAATCGCAATACAATTCAAGCTTAAAGAACTCTTTCGAATTTCAAATTATGCCGAATACATCTAAACAACTCGGATCACCCCAAATTTTGCCCACAAGTTCCAAATGACATAACGAACGTATTACAACTCTCAGAACAACAATCTGAACCCAATAATATCGAAGTCAACGCTTGGTCAAACCTATGAACTTTCCAAACCTTCAAATTGCCAACCTTTGCCAATTAGAGCCAAAACCTTCTAGAAACATTCAAATGCAAATTCCGGCATAAGTCCAAGTCCAAAATCACCATCCGGGTCTAACAGACCCATAAAAAATCCTATCTGAGGTCAAATACACAAAAGTCAAACTTGATCCACTCTTCCACTTAAAACTTCCTACTTGATAATCATTCTTCTTAATCAGTTCCGAACCACTTGAAAATCAAAACCGACGATACATGCAAGTCATAATACACTATATGAAGCTATTCATGACCTCAAACTACTGAACTGAATGAAAATGCTCAAACTGACTGGTTGGGTCGTTACATTCTCCCCCACTTAAGCATATGTTCGTCCTCAAACGTGCCGAGAGTCGTAATAAAGCCATCAAATCACTACATAAATCACCATACACTTACCCCTAGGTGATCCCACCTTGCCATCAATCTAGAAAAGCCTGACAACACAACCTAACTGAAGATCCTTTCTTCAAACTTAGTCCATAAACCTAGGAACCTAATCTCCAACATCCGAAATTCATTATAAAATTCAATTCTCATATCTATACATTGTAAGTGTCTGAAAAAGTTGTATCGGACCATAGACATAACCCAAGATATAATCATATGGTATACCGCACAACTCAGATACTTATAGCAATAACTTCCTACCAAAATAGCTGCTCAATAACAAAGCTGGTACCCGTAACAAATCTCATATCAAATAAAACCTTGTCATAAAACTTCGTACACTGTCAAGGATGAATGAAACACGTAGAAAGTCATAACCACTCATCATATCAACAAGTCGTGGAGCTCTTTCGTACGACAAGAACTATAGGTAAATTCTAAGCTGACTAGTGATATTATTCTTCCAAACGTACCATAATCAAATTTGATAGCACTCGTTCCAGATCCAATAACCTCATCTTAGCCGGTACAAGCCACTCGACTGGCACACCACACCCGTCACACCTCAAGTCACATGCCGTGCAATTCATGTGTCATGCCCCGACCTCGGAGAGCGCGACCGACGCTCAACCGAGATAACCCGACCGAGCAAGCCTGCTAGATTGCCTTCTACCCGGCTTACTCATAAATAAAGAGAAGATAAATTTCATTAATTAACACTAAGAGGATTCATAAACAACACTAACTCCATTACCATTTGTTGCTTCATTTTAAAGTCTCAAAATATATACACTTTCATAATTAAAGTGAAAGAAGTGGTACAAATACAACATTACTAGTTTGACTTCCCAACACCAACATACCACCCACACTATGTCTACGGAGCCTCTAATAGATACAAAAGACTATGATGATAGTGCCGGCAACAAGGCCCCGGCTATACCTCAAAACATAATACACAAGGAACAAAAGACATACGATCCCAATATGAAGTGGGGCTCACCAAGTCAGCTCAGATGAGGGTGTACCACTATCAATGATCAAAGCCGCCTACTGTGACACTACCTGCATCCATTAAAGATGCAACGCCCCTGGCAAAAGGGAAGTTAGTACATATGGAATAGTACTAGTATAAATAATTGAACACCCTCTAAATAGAACGAATGACAACACAAGGAAGGACAATCATAAAATCAATGGGAGCATAAAACAACACCAAAACATAAAGTTAGGAGCCAGACAAGTTTTCAAATAAATTTCCATATTTTAGGTTGGGAGATCTTAACACCTATGTATCATCGTGATTTTACACAGAGTCTGATCAAGGCCTGATCGGCTAGGCTGTCTTACCCAAAGACATCAACCACAATCACAATCATTATCTTAATCTCAATCATTGTTTCAATGGTAAGCTCAAGCACGATCGCCACTATGTGTGTGGAACAGCGTCCGATCATGACCCGACCGGCTAGGACGTCTCACCACATTGTCGTGTGGATCAAAATCACCCTTTTCTAGCAATAATATCATCCCAATAAAGGGGAATATTCTAATCACATCAATCTCATCCCAATTAAGGGGTACAATAACAATTTACTCCTACACCGGCACGTGTAGTTTCGGGATTAGGTTATTTCAACCTACCCTTCCTCGGCGACTAATGATACTCCCAGGATGTTTATTTATTAAAGGATTGACAACTCATTGCATTATCTTTTGTATATCATTCAGTTCATTGGCACCAATGGCCATAATACAATATCACTCTTGGCACGTTGGCCGTATTTCACATTTCATGTTCATCTCTTTCACTTTCAAACATCATCACGGATCATCAACAACAAGCATTTCTATTCAAGACTTTAAGTCCGCATATGAGCAAATAACAATGTTAAGCACATTGAGACTTCTTACATAATTTGGTATAATAACT
Source organism: Nicotiana obtusifolia (assembly GCA_002018475.1). Lineage (NCBI taxonomy): Eukaryota > Viridiplantae > Streptophyta > Magnoliopsida > Solanales > Solanaceae > Nicotiana > Nicotiana obtusifolia. The sequence goes on from MCJB01008923.1 coordinate 134,142, forward strand.
TTCATTTGAATCTTGACTTGAAGTTATAACATTTAGATATGCAACCCATGCTTCAAGCACATTTTCAAATAGAACATAACATAACAAAAATATTTGGAATACATATTGAGCATCTATCTTTTGACACAAGGCTTATTCGGAATAATTAATTTATAATGAACTACTCGGGACTTACAAGGAATTGTGGGGTTCAATTCCAAGATAGAAGTTTAGCCCACATACCTCGCCTTGACCTTTTCTTAAATTACATAAATGTTCCGGAATTCGTAGTCGCTTCGATGTATTTAGAAATATAGAAAAATTGAACACAAATTAGAAAGGAGTTTATGGTCCCAGCTCATTTGAGCATTTTATCAAACACTAGGTGTGCATTAAGGTTTCAAGTTCCTCCTATGGTGGATCCCTTCATCCCACTACCCAAAGTTTACCCCGATAAGCTCAACAATCTTCCCACTACCCTTGATTCTGCATGCATGCAAATGAACAACTCCCACACCCAAGAATTACTTTTCCCAATACATATTTCCAATTAAATCCCCGAATTGAGAACTAGGGAATAGAATCTTACCTCTAGGATGAAGACCTAGTGAGTTTTTCTTGTGAATTCTTCGACTTTGAGCAAGATTTGATGAACAATAACCTTAGGAACTTCCCCTCTCACTCTAGACCACTCCTCTCTCTCTAAATATTAGTTAGGACCAGCCAAAATAACCCACAAGTTGTATTCATGAAAAAGGGATCGGTTGAAATTTTCCAAACTTAAACTCTACGAAGCCGGGTCTGCGGTCGTAGAATGGACAAGCAAAACATGTACGCAGCGTGCAAAGGGGACCACAGAAAAGGGTCCCAAAACTGGGCTATTCGGGTTGGGTTTGCAGCAGGTTTGCGGTCCGCAGACCAGTTTTGCAGTCGCATAATAGATCGCAGAACCTCCTTCTGAAGTTTCTCATGTTGGCTTCTGCGATGAATGTGTGGCCCGCGAGACGATTATGCGGCTGCATAATTTACCGCAAAATATCATCCCAAATTTGCGCAGTTCTCTACTTCACTCTGCAGCTGATATACGAACCACAGACTCAGTTCTACGGCCGCAGAAACGCCCTACTCTGCTGAATATTTTCCTCAACTGCCTAACGCCCTGTTCAACCCAAAAAGTCTATACTGCGATGATTGCTTGCCGCGAAGAATCTCTACAATCATCAAGACATAAGTCTATCTTGGCATCACAAAACCTCGGGTTTTAGTTGAAATTTCATGGGGCCTTACATCCTCCCCCGTTTAAGATCATTCTTCATTGAATGAGGGTCAAAATCCGCCATTAGAAACAAATATGACTCAGCTGCTATTTCACAGACCTACAATTCAAAATTTTTGACTAACTCCCTAAATTTCCAAAAATTTCACCAGAGTTTCCCCTATAATAGGGCCTATCCACCTGTCAGAGAATCCTAGAAACCAATCCTAACAACATATACCTAATCTGTTGATGCAATATAACATAAAATCAACACCAACCATGGCCTCATAAGCAATATATTACCAGAAGAGGAACATCCTTAGCATAAGCTATACAAATGATACGTAATTCATAGGGAACAATTTCATAGAATCTATTACATAGATATTCAAACAAATAAGGGTACTTCTTCTTCATCTCTTCCGCGGCCTCCCATGTGGCCTCTTCAACCTATTGGTTTCGCCATAGTACTTTCACGGAGGCAATTTCTTTATTTCTCAGCTTACGGACTTGCCTATCAAGAATTGCAACTGGAATTTCTTCATATGTCAATTCCTTGTTAACCTCAATAGCCTCAACTGGAACAATAAGCGACGGATCTCCAACCACCTTCTTCAACATGGATACGTGGAACACTGGGTGCACTAAAGACATCTATGGAGGTAGTTCAAGCTTGTAAGCCACCCGACCAATCCACTGAATAATACTGTACGGTTTGACATGCCTCGGACTCAACTTCCTTTTCTTACCCAACTGCAAAATATACCCTTCATGGGGGAAACCTTCAAGAATACCCAATCATCCTCTTTAAACTCCAAATCATTGCGACGCACATCTGAATAGGATTTTGATGACTCTGAGCAGTTTTCAACTGTTCCGTAATGATCTTAACCTTCTTTATAGCCTGAATCACGAGGTATGGCTCTATCAACTCTACTTCCAAATCTCGAACCATCCAATGGGAGATCTACATCTCCTAACATATAAAGTCTCGAACGGTGCCATCTGAATGCTATCATGATAACTGTTTTTGTAGGAAAATTCCATGAGTCATCCCAGCTACCCTTGAAGTCAAGAACACAACTGCGCAACATATCCCCAAGCGTCTGAATAGTCTACTTTGCCTGCCCGTCAGTCTGCGGGTGAAAGGCTATACTAAGATTCACCTGAGTACCCAAACCTTGCTGAAATTTCATCCAAAAATTAGCCGTGAACTGTTCCCCTCGATCTAAGATAATAAAAACTGGAGTGCCATGCAACCTGGATATTTCCTTCATAAACAATTAAGCATATTGTTCTGCTGTGTAGGTAGCCTTAACAGGTAAGAAGTGAGCTGATTTCGTGAGTCGATCCACAATCACCCAAATCGAGTCGAACTTGCGAGGAGTGTGAGGTAGTCCCACCACAAAGTCCATATTGATCATCTCCCATTTCCACATCGGAATTTCTATGTTTTGTGCCAACCCACTGGGCCTTTGATGTTCGGCCTTTACTTGATGACAATTTGGACACCTCGCCACAAAGTCCGCTACACTCCTCTTCATATCATTCCACTACTAGACTTCCTTAAGATAATGATACATCTTTGTAGAATCCGGGTGCATGGAATACCTAGAAGTGTAAGCCTCGGTCATGATTCTTTCCCGGAGGCCATCCACATTTGGAACACATAGTTGCCCTTGGTATCTTAGTGCACCAACGTCCATGCCAAGAGAAAAGGCCATGGTCTTATGTTTATGAATACCCTCCTTCAATTGTACTAAAAATGGGCTGTTATACTGCTTTTCCTTGACTTCCAAAACAAGCGATGATTCAACCCTATTTTTCACAATCACTCCTCTTTCACTAGAATCCTCAAGACGAGCTCCCAAACTAGCCAACCGATGAACCTCCTTGGCCAACAGCCTTTTATATGCCTCCAAGTGAGCCAAACTACCCATAGATTTCCGGCTAAAAGTATTCGCTACAATGTTAGCCTTCCCCGAATGATAAACTATATGGTCGTAATCCTTGAGTAACTCAAGCCATCTTCTCTGCCTCAGATTCAATTCCTTCAGTTTCAAAATGTACTGAATGATCTTATGGTCCGTGAATATCGACATGGACCCCATATAGATAATGATGCTAAATCTTCAATGCAAATACCATCGTCGCAAGCTCCAAGTCATGTGTTGGATAGTTCTTTTCATGGTTCTTGAGTTGCGTAGAAGCATAAGCTATCACCTTGCCATGTTGTATTAATACACACCCAAGGCTGATTGTTGAAGCATCACAATATGCCGCAAACCGATATGTGAACTCCTGTAGGGTCAACACCGGTGCCATAGTCAATCTCGATTTCAACCATTGGAAGCTCCTGTCAAAAGCATCTCACATTTAGAACTTAACCGCCTTCTGCGTAACAAATGAGAGACAAGAGTAGATAACCCCTCAAAACATTTCTTGTAATACCCTGCTAAGCCTAAGAAACTATGAAGCCATGACCCAAGAACGTGTCAAATTCAAGCCAAATTTCACATTTCAAAAACTTCGCATACAACTTGTGCTGATATAGAGTCTGTAGAGCTGCCCTGAGATGATTGGCATGGTCCTCTCGACTTCGCGAATATACAAGGATATCATCAATAAACACTATTGTGAAGGAGTCAAGAAACGGCTTGAAAACTCGATTCATAAGATCCATGAAAGCCGCCAGGGCATTTGTTAGCCCAAAAGACATTACCAGGAATTCGAAGTGCCCATACGGGTCCTAAAAGCCGTTTTCAGAATATCCTTCTCCCTAAGCTTCAATTGTGATACCAGGATCTTAAATCAATATTGGAGAAGTACTTAACACCCCTGCAATTGATCAAACAAGTCATATATCCTTGGCAGTGGTTACTTATTCTTGATAGTGACCTTGTTGAGATGCCGATAGTCTATACATATTCTTAGTGACCCATCCTTATCTCTTACAAAGAGAACTGGTGCGGCTCAAGGCGACTCGCTCGGCCGAATGAAACCTTTCTCTAACAAATCCTTCAGTTGTTCCTTTAGCTCCTTCAATTCTGTCGGTGCCATTCTGTAGTGCGGAATAGATATAGACTGCGTGCCCGACATCACTTCAATCCCAAAATCAATCTCTCTATCTGGTGGAATCCCATGGAGCTCATCCGGGAAGACCTCCGAAAATTCATTCACAATCGGCACAGACTCAAGTGTAGGTGCCTCAACATCAGTGTCTGTAACCCAGACCAAATGGTAAATACACCCCTTGTTGAGCATTTTCGTGGCCTTAAGGTAAGAAATAAACCTACCGTTCGGCACCACATCATCCCCCTTCCATTAAATAACTGGCTTATTTGGAAATTTAAACCTAACGGTTCTAGTTCGGTAATCAAGCTTGGCAAAACATGAATAAAGACAGTCCGTCCCCATTATTAGGTCAAAATACCATCTCTAATTCAATGAGATCGTTCATGGTGTTCCAACCATGAATCGTGACAACACAATCCCTATAAACCCACGCGGCCACAATAGACTCACCAACCAGGGTAGATACAGAGAACGACTCATGAAGTTGTTTCGGTTCTATCCCAAATTCCATAGCAACATAAGGGGTGACATAGGACAAAGTGGAATCAGGATCATAAGAGCATACACATCACGAGATTGGACAGCCAGTATACTTGTTACAACATCTAGAGATGCCTCTGAACTCTGGCGACCCTTCATAGCATAGAACGGCTGGGTCCTCCCGAACTGTATGATGTGCCGGGTAATTTTGGCACATTTTGATACTACTTGCTTAAAGTTTAACTTGTTTTATGTGCAAATTCTACAGATACTTATGTAATTTTAGTGTATTTGTAGAACATCGAGTGTAAGAACCCAAAAGCACGGAAAAGAGCTAAAAAGGGCAACTAAAGACAAGAAAAGACTTAAACAGCATCGCAGATGTGAGTATGCGATCGTAAACAACGAATGCGGACCGCATAGCTCAGAAGAAAATCGCAAACAAGGACAGAACTCTGGGCACTCCTTCATGTCGAGAATGCGGTAGCATATCCGACCGCAAAACAAGAATGCGAATCGCAAATTTACATTGTGAAATCGCAAACGCAAGCAGAGTTTCTGGGTGAAAATCAGGGTGAAGAATGCGATCGCATTTCGCGATCGCATAATCGATATACGAACCGCAATTACAGCATGCGATGAACGCAATCCTGGGGTTAGAAATGCGACGGAGGAAGAAGATTTGTGAACCACATTTCTGTTTTGCGATAGAAATGCGGTCCGCATTATTACACCAGGGGAAAATTAGTCCGGACTTCGCCTCGGGTTTTGGGCCTTTATAAATAGGTTTAATAGGTTTTTGTAAGGGACATCTTGTCAGAATTGAGAGTACAAAGTACGGCCAATTAACTAGTTTGAATTCTGGGAAGCTTTTGGGATCGATTACCTTCTATTTTGTAAGATGATGACAATTATTATTCTTTCTTATTCAATTTTCAGCATGAGTAGCTAAGTTCAAACGCTAAGGTTGTGAACCCTAGATGGATACAATGTTGTTGAGATTTTGATATTGAATATGAGTTTAACGGAAGATTGATATTTATTTACTTCTTATTCTTCAACCAATTGTTAGTGGTTGCAAACATTAACGAACGCCAATTTATTCTATATTAGCTTGGAAAAGTGGGATAGAATTTGGTAGAAGTAAATAACAAAGACTCAAGGCTTTAAACCTTGTTTAATAAAATCGCTTAGGAATAAGTGGGTTTTAATTTGGCATTAATTGATTGTTCTTAATCACAACTCTTTTGTATTTGGGAAAATCATAAAGAGGATATATTATCCAACTATTGGAAAATATTGGGCAGTAAATTAGACATTAATTGCATATCAAGAAAGTTTTCCGTTGGAAATATTCAATATTAATATCAAGAGCATTATACTACATTAAGGGGGACACAACCTTGGTTTCTTCACTTCTTATTATTCAGAATCGCAATATTACAATCAATTCTCGTTTATCCTGACGTTCAATATTCCTTTTTACTACAATTACTTGATAGAATTACGACTTAGTCGAGTATTACAATGATTAGATAAACGTTTCACACCTATTCCCTGTGGGATTCGACCCCAACCTTGTTGGGTTATTATATTTGACGCCGACCGCTTACACTATTCTTAAGGTGTAATTTGAGTGTATCACTCTATGTACCCCCCCAGCTGCACCACACCCAGCGAGTACAGGAGTGCCTCGAGCTGGAGGAGGTGCTGCAGATGTAGTAGCTGCAGAACTGGCTGGCTGTGACCTACCCCTGTGGGCGGGACGAACGACAATCTCTCTGGATGTGACCCGTTAATCCGCACCCATAGCATATGGGTAGGTCCATGTAACAGACTCCTAAGTGCATCTTCCCGCACCAAGGGCATGTGAGCCTCATCTGCTTCTGGAATCTCCCGCCAGGTCGACCCTGCTGGTAGGACCCCATGTTGCCCTGACAGGCCTAAAACTACTCCACTGCTGTTGACTAGGCCATGATGGTGGTGCACTGACTAAAAACTGAGCAAAAGACTGGGATGGCCCTGATGACCCTCCCCTGAAGGTTAACCTACCACCACCACCAAAAGAACCACCAAAGTTGCCCGCAGATCGGGCCTTACTGCTACCCTCTCGCTCCATCTATTCTTCAACTTACGGTTCTCTGTAGCTTGAGCAAGCGCAACCATCTTCCCATAGTTCATATCAGAATTCAAGGCAGATATATCGGCCTCATTGATAACCAAAGGGCTAAGGCCCTATAAAAACCGGCGCACTCTAGACTCCATAGTGGGCAACATGTATATAGCATACTTGGATAGGCGCGCAAACCTCATATAATACTCCTTCACACTCAGGCTACCTTGCCTTAAGCTCTCGTACTCAGCGGCACAGGATGTCTTAGTCTCGGCAGGCAGGAAATGATCGATGAAGGCATCAGCGAACTCACTCCACCTCTCCGGAGGGATCCCCTCCTCACAGGACTCCTCCCATAATTCAAAGCAAGAATATGCCACCTCTTTCAGGCGGTAGGAAGCCAACTCCACTGCTTCCATCTTGGTAGCACGCATAAACTGAAGAGTCTTGTGCATCTCATCAATAAAGTCCTAGGGGTCCTCTTCGGGATTAGTACCCGTGAATACTAGAGGATCTAACTAAAGAAACCTGTTCACCCTGGAACTAGCAAATTCCTCTAGCTGGCTGGAAGAAGTAAGTGCAAAATTTAATCTTTGGGCCAACATCTGTATGGCTCCCAAAGATCCCCCTCAGAAACATCGGGATTAGAAGCTGGGGCTGGAGGTGGAACTGGAATATCAGTCAGAGGGATCGTTGCACCCTCAGTAGGTGCATGAACTGGCGCAGTCTGATCAGGAATATTGGAATCAGGCAGTGTAGTAATGGGGGATTATTCTCACCCCTCGGGTGCACACCCGCATCATCAAGTAAAGAATCAACTGCCACTCCTGGGGAAGCATTGGCTCCTTGCCAATTCATGCTTTCTTCCTAGGTGCCATGTACTGAAAATTATAGCAATGCAAGAGTTAGAGGAGGAACAGTCTTACAATCAGCTTTATTGCATGATCTAGAACATCAAAGAAGGGTATTATTCCTAAATGTCGAAGTAGACTCCTAATTATATATGTGGTCGACACACCTCTTTCAGGCGGTAGGAAGCCAACTCCAATACTTCCGTCTCGGTAGCAAGCATAACTTGAAGAGTCTTGTGCATCTCATCAATAATGTCCTGGGGTCCTCCTTGGGATTAGTACCCGTGAATACTGGAGGATCTAACTAAAGAAACTTGTTCACCCTTGAACTAGCAAATTCCCCTAGCTGACTGGAAGAAGTAGGCGCAAAATTTGATCTCTAGGCCAACATCGGTATGGCTCCCCAAAGATCCCACTCAGAAACATGGAGACCGAAAGCTGGGGCTGGAGATGGAACTGGAATATCAGTCAGAGTGATCGTTGCACCCTCAGTAGGTGCAAGAACTGGCGCAGTCTAATCAGGTGCAGTGGAATCAGGAAGTGTAGTAGCAGGGTGATTATTCTCACCCCTCGGGTGCTCACCCGCATTATCAAGTAAAGAATCAACTACCACTCCTAGGGAGGCATTGGCTCCTTGTCCAGTTCATGCTTTCTTCCTAGGTGCCATGTACTGAAAATTATAGCAATGCACGAGTTAGAGGAGGAACAGTCTTACAATCGGCTTTATCGCACGATCTAGAACATCAAAGAAGGGTATCATTCCTAAATGCTGACGTAGCCTCCAAATTATCTACTAGACACGGCTCGGGGACATCCTAGGACACTTTAAAACCTTAAACTCTGATACCAAGTTTGTCACGCCTCCAACTCAAGGAGCGTGACAGGCGCTCAACCGAGATAACCCGACCGAGCAATCCTGCTAGATTGCCTTCTACCCACTTGCTCATAAATAAAGAGAAGATAAATTTCATTAATTAACACCGAGAGGATTCATGAACAACACTAATTGCATTACCATTAGTTGCTTCATTTTAAAGTCTCAAAATACATACACTTTCATAATTGAAGTGAAACAAGTGGTACAAATACAACATTACTAGTTTGACTTCCTCAACGCCAACATACCACCCACACTATGTCTACGGAGCCTCTAAGATACAAAAGAGTGCAATGATAGTGCTGGCAACAAGGCCCCGGCTATACCTCAAAACATAATACACAAGAAACAAAAGATATACGACCCCAATATGAAGTGGGGCTCACCAAGTCAACTGGGAAGAGGGTGTACCACTATCAATGGTCATAGGCGGCTGCTATGGAACCACATGCATCCATTAAAATGCAGCGCCCCCGGCAAAAGGGACGTTAGTACATATGGAATAGTACTAGTATGAATGACTAAACACCCTCTCAATAAAACGAATGATAATGCAAGAAAGGCCAATCATAAAATCAATGGGAGCCTCAAACAATACCAAAACATCAAGATAGGAGGAAGACAAGTTTTTAAGTAAATTTCCATTATTTGGGTTGGGAGATATTAGCACCGATATACCGACCTGATTTTAGCACAGAGTCCGATCACGGCCCCATCGGCTAGGAAGATCGTCTCACCCAAAGACATCTACCACAATCATAATCATTATCTCTATCTCAATCATTGTTTTAGTCATAATCTCAATTACAATCACCACCATGTGTGCGTCATGGCGTCCGATCACGACCTGCCCGGCTAGGCCGTTTTACCACAACCCTTTCCTAGCAATCATCTCATCCCAATAAAGGGGAATATTCTCATAACATCAATCTCATCCCAATAAAGGGTACAATCACAATTCACTCCTACACCAGCACGTGTAGTTTCGGGGTTAGGTTATTTCAACCTACCCTTCCTCGGCGACTAACGACACTCCCAGGGTGTTTAATTATTTAAAGGATTGACAAATCATTTCATTATCTTTAATATATCATTCATTTCATTGGCACCAATGGCAATAAGACAATGTCACCCTTGGCACGTTGGCCGTATTTCATATTTCATGTTCATCTCTTTCACTTTCAAACATCATCACGGATCATCAATAACAAGCATTTCTATTCAAGACTTTAAGTCCGCATACGAGCAAATAAGAATGTTAAGCACATTGAGACTTTTTACACAATTTGGCATAATAGCTTTCATTTGAATCACAAATTGAAGTTATAACATTTAGATATGCAACCCATGCTTCGAGCACATTTTCAAATAGAACATAACATAAGAAGAACATTCGGAATACATATTGTACATATATTTTTTGACACAAGGCTTATTCGAAATAATCAATTTATAGTGAACAACTCGGGACTTACAATGACATTGCAGGGTTCAATTCTGAGAGAGAAGTTTAGCCAATATACCTCGCCTTGAGATTTCCTTAAATTACTACAATGTTCCAGAAGTTGTTGCCACTTCAATCTATTTAGAGATATAGAAAAATTAAACACAAATTAGGAAGGATTTCATGGTCCAAGCACATTTGAGCATTTTATCAAACACTAGGTGTACATTAAGGTTTCAAGGTCCTCTTATGGTTGATCCCTTCTTCCCACTACCCAAAATATACCCAAATGAGCTCAACCATCTTCCCACTACCCTTGATGGTACATGCATGCATAATGAACAACTCCCACACCCATGAATTGCTTTTCTCATTACCTATTTCCAGTTAAATCCCGAAAGTGAAGGCTAAGGAATAGAATCTTACCTCTATGATGAAGACCTAGTGAGTATTTCTTGTGAATTCTTCGACTTTGAACAAGATTTAATAAACAATAACCTTAGGAACTTCCCCTCTCAATCTAGAACACTCCTCTCTCTCTAAATCTCAATTAGGACAAGTCAAAATAACCCACAAGTTGTTTTTATGAAAATGGGATCAGGTGAAATTTTCAAAACTTAAACTCTACGAAGCCGGGTCTGCGGTCGTAGATCGGATTGCAAAATAGGTATGCGGCCCGCATAGGGGACCGTAGAAAAGAGTCTCAAAACTGGGCTGTTCAGGTTGGGCCTGTGGCAGGTCTGCGGTCCGCAGACTAGTTCGGCGATCGCATAATGGATCGTAGAACCTCCTTCCGAAGTTTCTCATGTTGGCTTCTGTGATGAATGTGTGGCCCAAGAAACAATTATGCGGCCGCATCATTGACCGCAAAATATCATCCCAAATTTGCCCAATTCTCTACTTCACTTTGCGGCGTATCTGCGGTCCACAGATCAGTTCTGCAACCGCAGAAACACCTACTCTGCTAAAAAATTTCCTCAATTCCCTAACGCACTGTTCAACCCAAAGAGTTCGTACCATGGTGAGCTTGCTCGCCGCGAAGAATCTCTACAATTATCTACACATAAATCTATTTTGGCATCACGAAACCCCGGGTTTTTGGTGAAATTTTACGGGGCCTTAGATCCTCCCCCCTTAAGATCACTCATCCTCGAACGAGAGTCAAAATCCGCCATTAGAAACAAATGTGACTCAGCTGCTATTTCACACACCAGCAATTCCAAATTTTTGACTAACTCCCTAAATTTCTGAAAATTTCGCTTGAGTTTCCGTTATAACTAGGCCTATCCACCTGTCAGAGAATCCTAGAAACCGACCCTAACAACATATACATGAACCAACAACGCAACATAACATAAAAACGAAGCCAACTATGGCCTCGCGAGCAGTATATTACCAAAAAGGAACACCCTTAACATTTACTATACAAATGATACGTAATTCATAGGGAACAATTTCATAGAACCAATTACATAGCTATTCAAAAAAATGAGGTTACTTCTTCTTCATCTCTACAATCATCAACACATAAGTCTATCTTGTCATCACGAAACCCTAGGTTTTATGTGAAATTTTACGGGGCCTTACATCGTGCACCAAACAATAAACAACTCGCATGTACCTAAAGATGGAGAGATAATCAAATGAGAGAACCATCACGTAAGCTCAAAAGATACTACCACAAAGCACAATTCTATGAATCCTTCACACAAAGGAGAACAAAACACACAAAATAAGCACAAAGGATCATCTTCCAACGTAACACAAATACGATGTGTGACCTAACCCAAACACCAGTCCACATGGAATACCTCGAGCCATGATGCGCATAATCAACAACCATATGCATATCAAAAACAAACACGTGAAGTGCATGAACATGACCATGGAGAAACGGATAGCCAATATACCACAAAGGGGAAGACCATAACCAAGGTGCAACCAACCATTCAACACCCTAAGAACCATCTCGCTCGAACTCTGCCACACGGCCCAAACAGAACCACATCATGTGTGTAAATAGTCAACAGTCTCACAACCATCATATCATAGGAGAGTAACACATGGAACATATCTGACATGAATAAGATCAACTATAACCGAATGACATAACCCTCATAGTAGCCGTGCTGAGTAAACAAATCTGACCCGATGTAGAATACACTTCCTCATTAGGCATACCAGTGGCTTCCAAATCGATTCCGATCCTCCCATAATAAGTAGATAACCTCCGAAAAGTCCACAATAAAACCATCTATAACACATATAGGAAATCATCAACCTCTTAACAAACCTTCACCATCCACAACCAAGGCATAATTTGCCTCTAGAACCCTTATAGTCTTCAAATACCTAGAATACAAGAATCTCCATGTCCGATCACAACTCCACCAATCAAATGACTGACACGTCCCCCATAAACAATCATCTCAAGGAAAATACTTCCATAATCGTTCTATTCACCTAGAAAAATCTGAACTTTAGCCATCGATCAACCAGGCGATTACCGTTATATCAGTCAAGCATCCGCAAGTCGAAACACAGTGTACCTTTTGAAATACGCACCCTTCTCATGTGCAGCAGATTGTACCAACATCCTCCTAAACATCTGAAATCGTCAATGTTGTCTAGAACTCATGATCTTTCCTTCAAAACTGAACCACAAACTTGTACATGAAAATATCAATCCCACACAATGCACCGCATCTATCATGCCATCATAGGAAAGCACGAGAATCCCATTATCAACTCTGAATCACAAGCAGGATACATACTCTATCAGCTAGAAACCTTCTACTTAACCCATCTAAGAGAATATGACAACACGCAACATACTTCTCAAACTTGTAGGTGAGAACTGTCTCAAGTCGTGGTCAACACCATCGAGAACTCTTCAAAAACCATCTGCACATAGCCAAGCCATCAAAACCAAATCTCTCTAACTAAACCAAGTCACGCTGATCGCTCAACCCAAGGGTATTGCCACAAAACACCGGTAGAGTCTCACCACACCAAAGGAACCGATCACTTCTATTAATATGCTGATTCAAACCACTACCAAGCCGACCTATTTTTTCGGGTCCCTCTCGACTTGCCTTAAAGTTAGCACTTCTCCTAGCTAATACACTACATCCTAAACCAAAGCTCACACCAAGAGATCTTAGCATGAACCACGTTGTCTTAATGACCGTAAGCCATTGTATTTCCTTTTAACCACCTAATAGAACTATAGCCGAAATTCTCACTCTGAAGAGACCTTCCATGAATCTAAAGTTGTTTCCTTAACCTCTCTGATACCACAAGTCCCGACACTATTTGATGCAGATCTCAGATCTTAGCCATATACAAATTCGGGAAATCCTCAAATACCACATATGAATCTTGAACTCATTATAACTTTCTCGAGAGTCTTCCACTATTCTCTTATCTCCAATGCACCATTGAAACGAGCCGATCGACTTGTGCTCTATTTGCACACGATCACCTAAAGGAGTAAACCCCACCTTTCTGTAACCGAGTGAATCCCCTCTCCTTGCACTCTATATCCACCATGAAAAACCAACCCAAATCACTCCAAGATTTTCGTATTTCCATAAAGTATAGTACATCCTAGTCTTGACAATTTCCTTGCTCGAGTCATCCTCGAAATCAACCTCTTCGAATCTTAACTGATCTACAAGCATGTCTCAGTCCAAGACTGATATAACACATGGCCATGCAATCTGATTGTTGATAGCAGACTCCCCCTCTTGGCTTGAAGCCATAGAACATAACATCTGATAACCCACAATACCCTTACTCCATGACTTCAATAATCTCGCACTATAATTCAGTTAGATCCTTCATACGCTTATGTAGCAGCAGCCATAGATTACCTCAAATCATCTGCTAAGCGCATAACTAACCTTGTGAAAATCGTGCAAACTTTCCTCACGGGATTGGAACACAAATTGCGACACATACATACCCCACTAGTAGTAAGAAAACCTTTCCCATAAACCTCATAAGGATCATACAACCATAGAACATCACGCAGGAGATAACTCACCTGTTTAGCCTCAAACTGGCATCTTTCTATGCCTTATCATGATCATGACCACAATGGAATCACTTAATCTTCCGGAGTCTAAAATTGTCAACAAGAAATAAGAACCTACTTCACTCCCCAAATGAACAACATGAAAGATCCTCAACACGCTCAAAACTCGAGACTATACAACACACCAAAGCAGAAATCAAGCATCCATGATTCTTTTGCATCTAAAGCAAAATTCTTATCTTCACATATACACCATCTAAACGCATTTTACAATGACATCACACTTATCAGATGGCTATCCAACCACTCACTGAACCATCAATCCCACTCCTAGGGACACTAAGTCTAAAAGAACATACTTACACAACTGAAACCATCAAGCTCAAGCGGTAGTCTGAACCTGGCTTTGAGTCCTCCAGAACGGCCTATCACCAAAACACGGAAAACACATCTCGCACCTCATTCATGACATCATAAGTCGTCGATGCACAACTAATATCGAGTGCTCAACATGGCATACGGATGGTTGGAAGAAAAATAATTTACGCTTCAAGCTGAACCAATGTCGCACGATAAAGAAGGATGGGAAGTTTCCTAGATGCCCTGTAGCCTCTCGAAGATAAGTATGGACATAATCAAGCCAATCCACAAGACTGTACTAGACACTTGCTCATGACTCGTAGAACCTATGAACTCAAGGCTTTGATACCAACTTGTCATGACTCAAAATCCACCTAGTCGTGATGGCACCTAATCTAGCCCGCTAGATAAGCCAAACAATAGTTACAGAATTCTAATGACAATAAATAAAGAATCAATAAGTGAAGTAACTGAATTCCCATATAATAACCCACTGATTGGTAGTACAAGTCATGAGCTACTAAGACTTAGATTTACAAAGCTGGTATGAAAATTAATACAATATATGTTTGGATTATACATAAATAGAATTCGAATCTAAAATCACCAAGGACCAGCAGTAGCTATATCCGAAAAGTAGGTGCATCTTCAATGCCATCTCCCATCATCCACAACATCTCAGCTTCAAGATTTGCACGCAAGGTGCAGAAGTGTAGTATGAGTACAACCGGTCCCACATACTCAGCTAGTATCATAACTAACCTCGGCGAGGTAATAGTGGCAATAATTATAAATAATACTCACTAATAACATGTACAGTTCATAAATCTAACAAGTACAAAATAATAATATGATCAAATCATGAGTCACAGGTAAAACCACCTTGGTGCGCACAACAACTTAACATACTCTGCTCATTCAACAGTCCCGCATATGAAGAAGATATGAGAACAAATCAAGTAATCAACTAATGAAATTGCAAGTAAAGATGAAATGAAATAACAAAAAAAAAAAAACTGTTGCGGCATACAACCCGATCCCAATAGAAATCACATTCCGGCTCTAAGGCCCATATTAAAACTTCAACAATCGAACACACTGACCGGCTTTTCAAAATCCCACATCAACCAAAAACTCGTCGATTTCTCACAATCCGCGTGTACACCATCAAGAAGAAATATTAAAGGGTGACCCTAGGGGATGTATCCATATCCACACGCTGCACGTTGTAGTCATGTGCAAATGCGCACAACGTGGTCAGAGGCTCAATATCAAAATCCGCCCGGCGTGTTCACAGGATCAATATCACAATCCGCCCAGCATGGTTACATGCTATCATAGTCCATCTAGTGTGGTCATAGGCTCGATATCATAATTCGCTCCGGCATTTTAGCTGCGCTCCTCACACATAAATCACAAATATCCAGAATGCCTCCACTTCGCAAAAGTTAAAGGCCATCCACGAAAGAGACCTCACACCTTCCAAAAGTACCATCGCAGGTGCTGCACACCAGTACTAGTGGCTTATAGAAACAAAAATGCTCTGGAATCCTTTTGAAACACCGTTGAGCCCCTTGGGACCCCGTCTAATCGTACCAATAAGTCTCAAACCAGGACATGGACCTACTCGAGGTCTCAAACCGCACAAAGTAACATCAAAACAACAAAGTGCACCTTAATTAAAACTTAATGGAGTATCCAAACATCTAACTTTGAAACATATGCCGAACCACATCTAATCAACTCAGAGTGACTCCAAATTTTACACACAAGTCATAAAACATAAAACGAACCTATACCAAGGTTCAAAATACCAAATGGACCTCGCTAACCACAAAGTCAACTATCGGTCAAACTTAAAAATTTCAGAACCCTCAAAATTATCAACTTTCAGCAATTAGCCTCAAAATCATCTAAAAATATCAAAAACCACTTTCGAGTATACGTCAAAGTCCAAAATCACCATACGAACCTATCGAAATTATCAAAACTCTATCAGGGGTCATATAAAAAAGTAAATTTTGGTTAACACTTCCAACTCAGGCTTCCAAGCTAGGAACTAAGTGCTCTAATCCCTCTAGAACCCGTGTGGGAACCATACTACCCGCACCGCACATGATAAAACATCAAACACGACTATGGGAAGAACAAAATAGGGGTAACGATATAAATAAACAAAATGACCGATCGGGTTATTACAACTATCTTGCCACTTACTGAGCTATCAGTTCGAACTCTAGGAACACTACCGAAAGTATGAGTCCAAAGGCACATACTCACAGAACTGAATCTGCCGAGCCCAAGCTACGGTCTAAACCTAGTCTCAAGTCCTCCAACCTGGCGTGCCTCGCAACGCAGGAAATTATCTTGCTCCCCATCCACGACATCATAGGCCACCGGTGTATAGACAATACCGAGAGCTCAACATCACATACAAGTGAGTAAAAATAAATAAAACATATATAC
Organism: Nicotiana obtusifolia; assembly: GCA_002018475.1. Classification (NCBI taxonomy): domain Eukaryota; kingdom Viridiplantae; phylum Streptophyta; class Magnoliopsida; order Solanales; family Solanaceae; genus Nicotiana; species Nicotiana obtusifolia. The sequence goes on from MCJB01008923.1 coordinate 151,084, forward strand.
ATCAAGCAGAATCAAGGCTGCTTGATAAGGAAAGAAAGAAAGGAAAGTTTCCTAGAATGCACAAGTAATGTAAACAAACATACAGTTCATCATATAGAGAAGATATGCATTTGACATCAAATAACACATCAACCGTTGCATATAGAGAAGATATGCATGGAATAAAAAATAACTCATCTAAAAGTGCATATAGAGAATATATGTATGAAATACCAAATAACTCGTCTATAGTTGCATATATAAAAGATAATTAACTGTCAATAGTTTATTATAAGAATATATGCATGAAATATATATAACCAAAAATAGTTTAATATAGAGAAGATATGCATGAATAAAAAATTCAAGTTACACGGGTTAACATAGAGAAGATATGTACTGTGAAATATTTCATCAAGTAAAGCAACATATAGAGAAGATATGCATAAAAGGCATGTATACATTCCAGAACTAGCGTATAGAGAAGATATACGGTAAAAATCAGGTATTCATCCATGGAATATACATGTAAAGAAGATAGTGAAGTCCAACCACCGATTAGATTTCCCTAATCCGCGTGTGTGTCATCAAGAGAGAAACATGAGTGTAATGACCCAATCGATGGTTTTTAAATTTTCACTTTGTTCAGTGGTTTGAGATCTTGAATAGCTTCATATGATATATTACGACTTGTGTGGATGGTTAGTTTGGGTTAGGAAGATTTTGGAGTGATTTGGAACACCTAATTCCTAGTTTGGAAGCTTAAGTTATAAGAGTTGACCAAGTTTGACTTTTGCGTATTTGACTTTGGGTTAGAGTTTTGATGGTTCTATTAGGTTCATATGGTAATTTTTTGATTTAGGAATATGCCCGAAATTAGATTTGCGTGTTCCCAAGTCGATTTGGCTCAAATTTGCAAAAGTTAGAAATTTGAAGGTTTAGAAATTCATTTGTATTACCCATGGTTGACTTTGTGATTATCCATGTCTGTTTGGAATTTCAAGTATTGGAATAGGTTCGTATGGTAATTTATGAGTTGTGCGTAAAATATTGTCACGACCCCAAATCTCCCTCCCTCGGGAGTCGTGATGGCGCCTACTAATAGGAGCTAGGCCAGCCGATAATTAAACTCATTAATTACATTAACATTCATACTTAATTGCTCGCAAAATCATAAACATAAATAATGTTAACATGTGGAAATATTATATATACATCGCCTTCCCTTTACAAAAAATCTACCCAAGAACTGGTGTCACAATGTTCACAGACAGTCTAAGAGTTACTACACACAAAGGTCTTGAAAGAAATATCCAAAATGCTATTTCCGAACTACATGGAAATAGAGACAAAAGTATGGGCAGATGACGTCAAGAGCTGCGAACGGCTGCAGTCCTACCTTGAGTCGCCTGGAAGGTCGCGCCAAAATCTGAAAGTCCGCCTTACTTACTGTCCGACACCTACTGCGCCGGTATCTGCACAAAAGTGCAGAGTGTAGTATCAGCACAACCGACGCCATGTGCTGGTAAGTGCCTGGCCTAACCCTGGCGAGGTAGTGACGAGGCTAGACCGGACTCCAGATAAACCTGTTGAACATAACATATGCATATATATATATATACCTATACACTACTACAATTAGCAACTAAACATGGATAAAATAAACAGATAAGGAAGTAAATAAACATACGTATTTCAATATTAAATAACTGAATTTAACAAATTATTGCAA